>CAJFCJ010000205.1:17199-35535 GCA_904063045.1 Dimorphilus gyrociliatus
GTGAATTAGTTGTCTATGGAACTTCTGAAAATATGAACATCAAAGTAGAAACAGTTAGTTTTATTTGTTTTGTCCAATTTCTTTCATCATCTAACTTTTTCAATAATTAACAGATACAAAAGAATTCATCAATTCAATTGAATTTGGAGGTTTAGATGTAAAATCAATTTTAACTGATAATAAATATTTTGGTGTTGAAGAATCAAATTATATTAAAATTAATCAAAATGAAATAATTAAATTACAAACTCCATCAATTGAAATAGTATCATTCTGCAAACTGGTAAATAATTTAAATTCAATTTATTTAAATATATACACTCTCTTTCTCTACAAAACAGTATTAAATACTAATTTACAAATGGATTTATTGTTAAACTGTTTAAATCAATAGCTGATACAATTGGTAAAGAATTCTTCTTAGTACAAACTTCTCATCTTCTCAGACATGCTGCCTTAACAATATGAATTATGAGGCAAAATCTATTGAAATAATCTCTAATGATCAACATATCATATCCGAAATTGATATTATTAGTACAAGTAATGTATTTTTTCTTTTAAATAATTCAAAAGATAACATTACTCATAAAATTTTATTGCTAAAACACAATTCTACTCATTTAAAAATTTGAAAGTAAGGGCTAGAAATATTTTAAAACATCTGTTTTAAATTAGAGTTCAATTAAACAAATTAGTGGGAAAAGTTCCCAAAAATACTTTTTTCAAAAATAAAACACTTTAGCTTGAAAAATGATTATAAAAACTCAAACAAACAAAAATAGATTTAATGAGGATTTTAACATGGCATAACTCTTGTCTTCAGTTCTGTTCCCAGTGTATTTTTTCTGGTGAACAGTCTACAACTCTGGTTATATTTGATGCTTGAACTATATTACTTGATGCAACTTATACATGTACCTCTTAAAACCTGCACAAGAAAACGCTACAACATTGGCCAAACACAGGTCTGATTAATCAGCTTGAAGGGTCATTTTTAATTACCAGTTAAGGTTTGGCCAAGTTATAATTCAATTAATCTTCCTAAATGTTGAACCTTGTAACATCCTGTTAGTAAACATAAATATGAACTACACAGTTCTGCAACTGTAAAGTGATGATTGGATATCAGAGGCAAATCTCAAAATATATAAATCCTCACTATTTTCATTCTAAGCATTCCTGTCTGGACCCAAGGACCTGGGAAGATAACCTGGAAACAAACCTCCACTGGAGCCATCCATCTACTCGTCAACATTGGAAGACAGTTTGGTAGTTTGGCAACCTGCATTTACTAACTATCTACTCTGTTATTGAACTCTCATATTGCTACTTGCGTAAGTATTATTATTTTGAATAAACCATTTTGATTTAAACATTTATTTAAAGGTTTGAGTAGAACCAGTATTGTTGTAACTTGCAAACGCATAAATTGGCCAAGCAAGAGTAGTGCAACACTATGAATATTAAATTATTGTTTCAATAAATTTTTCACTTGTACATTACCTTTATAGATGAGAGAATGTATGCCTCATTGTTTAAAATGGAATAAATAGTGGAATAGTTTATCAGAATACTTTTCATAAAGTAATAAATAACTCATTTGTATGCAAACTGTGAACTTGTTTTAGAAAATGAAAATGGACGCCAAAATTACATTACCAGATTCAGATGCATTCATGACTAAAACAGTAATTCATTGTTTTTTAAGGCTTTTTAGCAAAACTATAAAATATCAGAACCGGTCAAAACGGCCATAAATGAAATATTTGAAGGTCAGATTTCAGTCTGGGAAATGGTTAGGAGAATAAGATAGCTATTGATATGTACTTAGGAGGGTCCCATCTAAGGGTTAGGGGCATTTAAAAAGGTTAGGTAAAAACAAGGGCAAGGGGTTAGGGTTAGGGCAAAACCATAGATTTATGGCCGTTTTCTACTACATCCTAAATATCTTATGTTACTTTCATTAGAATAGAATATATGATATCCTTTTAAAAAGGGCATAAAAGCCTCCATTAAAAGACTATTACCAAATTTGAAATAAAGAAAACGTTGTGTTTCTATTCTAGAGTTTTAGGGAATATGTTTTTTCTTAAATATTTAATTCTGCGTTTTAAATTTGCCACCAATTTTACCTATTGTCCAATAAGAAAATTTAAATTTAACTTTTACTTGATGTAAATATTGCGGAATTTTCAATAACATCAATTGAAGAAACTTATTATTACATATATGGATCACTAAGACTAAGAATATTCCATACAAATCGAACTGAAATAATTGGATACGAGTCTACTGCTGGTATGAATATATTAAAACTACATGCTATTATATGAGTTATGATAATATACACACAATTTCCCAAGTATGTGAACATGAATTTGGTAATAAGAAACAGCAAAATAAAGTGATTTATTGTTGTATTTTAATAATCTAAATATTATAATTTTAGAGGAAAAAAATTATTTATCTTTGTATTAAAAAATTTTTAGATTCTTTTTTAGAACATTTAAATGCTGAAAGAGGATTAAATTTTATCTTTTTCTTAGATCTAAGAGTACTCATATGGATAAGGGAAAAGGTCATTTTTGTATTAAATGCTTCAAAGTTAACAAGCATGTTTGATATTTTTTGTCTATTTTCCCTATAAATGTATTTATTCTTCCATTTTGCTTCTCTACATATGGTTCTATTTCCTTTACAGTTTTGTGGTAATTGCAGTACTTTTAAGGTTTTGACAGAAGAGTAAAATCCAGTTAGAATATATTTGAATCCACTAGATTCAAATCGGTAGAGTCTAATAATAAAAGTTTCAATATTTTGACAAGAATTTAACAAATCTCCCAAAGCTATACAACTTTTTCCAGTAAAGAAAATTCCAGTAAGCTGCAGAGTCTTTAAACTTTTCGAAGATGATTTAAATTGATTTAGTAATCCTTTGGAAATTTTAAAGAATTCTTGACCAAATGTGAACATATTTAATAGAATATTATCAAGATTTCTACACAATTTAAATAGATATCTTAAATATTTCATTTCTCTTTTACTTAGGCCTTCATAACTCAATCCAAAGTTTGTTACTGTTTTAGAAGAATATTTTAAACCTTCGAATATTGGATATAAATCACATTTTCCTTCTGGTGAGCATAGTTTAAATTCTTTGATTTTTTAACATTTTTTAAGTTGTTTGCACAGATTCGTAACACCAACGCTATCGAGTGTACACCGATCAATAATTAACTCTTTTATAGACGTAAATAGGCTTTAATAATGTATATTTTTCAAATTATATAATTTCAATTCCTCTATGATATTATCCTTTAAAATAGCAAGATTTTCAATATTTGAAAATCTTTTATTATCATTAAATGGAATTATTAAGTTATGTCATTCTTTTAAATGTATTATTGTATTTAAAGTTGTCTGCAATTGATTTTAAAGACAAATCCCTTAATGTTAAAATATACATTAGAATATTTCTATTATATGAAAAATATACTCTATCATTATAGTCTAGTTTAGCATAATTAAAGTTGATTCCAGTTGTAAAATACGGTGTCCATAAGTAGATAGTACAGTTAAACAAACACTAGAAAATTTCTTTTGCCTTGTTTGTAAGGTTGCAATTTTGAGCTTTGTGTATGTGTGTGTGGGGGGATATTCTAAAAATAGACTATCTACAATAGATGTATTGATGTATTCTTGTACTAATCTAAATTATTTTACTAATGAAATTAATTATTTATTAAATGAAAAAATTTGTGATTTTAGCAAAATTATTATCTAAATGAAGTGTATCCGTTTCTGAAGGACTTTCTTTAAAAATGTACCAAAACTGACCATATCTTTCTTTAATTCCTCTTCCTTTCCGGAAACCAGATGTTTAGTGGTTAAATTATAGAATTTACCAATTTTATTTAGCTACAAGATATTATATGGAGCATAAGTCATTTTGAAATTATTAAATAAACAATATACAAACAATTAGGTAAATATTTGAAAAATCAATAAAACCATTGTAAGAGAGATTGTTTTTATGAGCAACTTTTAAAAGTTTGCAAATATCTCTTCCAATTTCATAAATATTTTCCATTTCGTAAAACTTTTGATTATTCCTAAGTCTGTCTAAAAAGACTAGTGAATTTTTATCCAGTGAACAGTTATTCAATAATTGAATATATGATAAATCTGGAAAAGAGAAAACAGTATTGAAATTTCCTAACTAGTTTTATTTTTATGTTATTCTAATAAAAACAATTTGAAAGATTTAACGCTACGACGTCATTAATTTGATTCAATCTGAAAAAGTTAAATATTCAAACAAACTGTAAAAACAAGAAATGTGTATACCTTCTATTGTTGAATAAAATCTATTACAATTGGACATATTGAAAACTTAATGGATATTTGTGAAATTTCTATTGTTTGAATATAGAAATGTTTATTCTAAAATAATCCCTTTCGATAAGTAATCCATCAAAGTATCTATCTTTAATTTGAGATGTTATATTTTCAAATAGTTCTGCTCCTTTATATAAAATATTTAAAATTTAGAAAATAGCTACAAATTTACAAATCCAAATTGTGTACATTGTGAGTTAACATAAATCCCTGTTTTGTGGCAGAAATGTTCTATATCATCCAAATTTAAGAGATAAATGGTTTACCAGTTTGATTTGATCAAAACTGTAAAAAAAAACAAAATAATGTACAGTTCAAGATAAGCAGGAATCTGAAAATGAATGAATGATAGACAATATACAGTATATATACATAAGCAAAGTCTTACTTTTTAACAAATAACTTGTAATTCTTTAAAACACTTTTTACATAACATTTTATGAAGACAAGTAAAATAGCCTTTCTCTATCTTTGAAAAACATCAAGCACCCTGGTATTTGATTACATTGTAATCTACATCACCTTCTGCTTCCATTATTGTAAGTGTAGAAGTGTCCTTGACATTAATATGACTCATAGCTGTTCTAGACGTCCTATATCACTAACACCAATAAAGTCTACCAGGTGGTTAATAAGAAGAAAGTCTGATAGGTGGTAAAAACAGGCCTATGAATCATGAAATGAACGTCCCATTTCAAATGAAATAATCCTATCTTTTTTAATTTGGAGAAACTTTAAAGCACAATTTTTTTTACACTGCAAACATGTTTTAACATTGTGAAATTTTCTTGATTTGGCATCTGATGGGTTGTCCAAATCCAAACTACAATATTTAAGAGGAAAATTGGTAAATTTTTAAGACATTTCTTTTTAAAAAAAAAAAAAAAAAATAAAACTTTGTCTGCCGCAACACAGGATGTAATATGCATATCTCAAAGACCTGTAATAACAAACAATTTAGTATTTGTTTACATTGGCAACAATAGATTTAATGTAAAAAACTCTGCCAAGCAAGAGACAACACTATAAGTCTAACATCTTCCAAACATCAAGTTTCCAGTTACAACAATACTGGTTCTAATCAAACCTTTGAACAAATGTTTAAATTAAAATGGTTTATTCAAAATACTAATACTTAAACAAGTAGCAATATAAGAGCTCTTGAGGGAGAAGCTACTTTAGAAATGATATAGAAATGTTGAACCTTGTATCATCCTGTGACTAAAGATAAGTAATGGTAAAGCGATGATTGGATATCAGAGGCAAGCCTCAAAGTATATCAATCCTCACTATTTTCATTTTAAGCATTCCTATCTGGATCCAAAGACCTGGGAAGATTGAACTGTAATACCAATGCCAAGAAGTATTCAAAAGTTTATTGGACAGAATAGAATACCTTCAAGTACAATGTTTATGCTTGATTGTAACACAATTGGTCAATTTCCATTAGTGTTTATGAAGTCTGAAAATATTGAACGAGTTGCAAAGGCTCTGTGTGTAACTTTAAATAAAACACTTAATCCTCTATTTCAAATTATACCCATAAAAGACCTAGTAATAATTTTACTAATACAAGAGATATTATCTATACTTCTTTAAAAAAAACTTTTCTTATGTTATAGATCAGAGATGATTGTGTCTATACAAAACATTTTTTCAAGTACAATACCCAATTTGCTTTATATCTTAAGTCTAAATAGATATATCATTATATCTAAGTTCAACATATTGCTTTAACATAATAAAGCAATATGTTTTAATAAAAGTTTTTGGTTTCTTATTATAATTCCATTCAATAATTTCATTTAAAAGAATTACACAAAAGATATTTTGCACCGCAATACTGAAAAGTAGATCAACACGGCTTATCTCTAAGAGATACATTCATATTCTGTGCAAAGAAAAACTGAACATTCAGTTGTACTCAAAGATATGCTAAAGCTCTTCCTCTTACATACATCTTTTCCAATCATTTATGAATTTGTCAAAAATAGAATATCAAGTACAAATCCAATCTAACAGTGCAATGTAATTTTGAGACAAGCTAAGCTTATGTATTGTATAAATTGTAATTTTTGAAATTATTCAATTTTGTGTAGCTGTGTTTATTATTTCTAAGTTTATGTTATAGTTAATTATAATTACATAATCAGTATGTTTTTTTCAGTTGGTTCATGGACGGTTTCCGTCATGGACATTTTCTTTCATTGACAATTCTATCGATTCCAATAAAGTATTGTCTTTAAGAAACGGTTTTTAACAATTAATTCTTAATGAAATAATGGTACAAGCTCAAATCATATTGAAACAACAACAGCAAAAAAGAACTGACAAGAAAAGACAACTATCACATCATTATTTTGACAACCAACAATAATAACAATCCAACAACCTGTCTTGTGAGCTCTATAAAGAACATGGAACATTCAAGGTAAGTAAGAACTATTGTAAGCAAAGAATCATTTATTTTAAGCTTATTACACCTTATGAATAAAAGCCAAGCTCTATGTATTTCCAACATCACCAATTAGACCACCAGAAGCTTGTGAGATACCTCTATTATTGTCCTGGATCTTTATATTAACATAATCAGTATTAAACATATTTAAACTTTTATAGATGTAGGACTTTTCATATAAATTTAGACAAGAAAGACTACTTTACAGGGAACAAACAATTTCAACTGCTAATTAAAGGTTGCTCTATCAAACTTTACAGTATCCACATATTCCGGGTGTTAACTTTTTTTTTTAAAATCAGTTATTCTTATTTTAAAAAAATATTTAAACATGCCAAAAATAGTCCAGAAAATAACACAGTATGTTACTGAAATGGGATGAAAAGTCCAGCCATGAGAGATGAAATTTTTGGCAGCAAATTATTGATTGATGAGTGTCCAAGAAGCATTATTGTTTGTTGATATTACTTTTTAACTTCTTTACTTAAAAATTCCTTAGCATCTCAATGAAAACAAATAAAATATATTAAAAATAAGACATTCATTTCTTTATAATCTATAGCTGGCTTTTGATAAAAAAAGGTTCTATCTAAATTCTATATATAATTTTCTACAAATTTGATACTCTTACGTAGTTTCATTTTTAAAATATTCGGACAATTCAGTTTTGCTAGCAAAACTATTATTTCTAATAGAAAACATTTCTATAGGCAATTTAGAAGATCTTTGCCATTTGTAAATTATTCTACCAAAAATTTCCAACATCAATATTATATTTCCTCCAATATTGAAATTACAGGAGTTTTATCCATCCAGTGATATGGCTGACCTGGAGATGTGTGATATAAACCTATCCAAAAACTTTTAGTATAAAATTCAATTGTTCTGACATACCATGAATACTAACCATGCTACCTTAAAAAGAAGTTCTTTTATGGCATTCTTGCAAGGCTTCCTTTGTTGAAAGTACATTATAACTTGAAAACAAGTAGCAGTAATTTCCAAAAATTTTCCAGTCTTCTTGATTTGGAGTAGGACATAATTGATTAGAATAAGGACTTTTAAGTGTAAAGTCTACTTGCATTTTACAAATGCTTTCTAGCTGTGTGCTACAAGGAAGAAATTTCCATTTTCCTGTAGATAAAAATGCCACACAATGATAACTATTGTCAGAAGATACATCCCAACTTGTAAAATTCACTGTGGTATGATCACTCCATCTTAATGAGTCTTGATCCTTGTACTTATATATTCCAATCCAAAAATGTTTTTTATTCTTCATAATATGATGTTGTATTTTCTCATTTAAACTTAAAGAATGTATGGATGCCAAATTCATTTCCTTCAAAGTGTAAGACTTGTAAAAATTACCTGTCATATACAAAATGCATTGATTTACCTGACTCAGACAAGAATTTAAAGATTCTTTCCAGGTTTTTATGTCCTTTTGTATATTGTAACAACCATCCCCAAGAAATTCTCCTTTCTGACATATCATTTTCTTTGAAGGAGTTGTAGACACATTTTATCTGAATATAAATACATAATAGCACTAAAATGGTCTTTTTTTAAGAAAATTTGTTACCTTTAAACAAAATTATTAATTTCCCATATAAGTTGGACAGTGCAGTGACATTTCGGCCCAGGACTTTTTTGTCGACTTTAGGACATTTCGGCCCATTTTAGGACAATTTGGCCCCAGGATATTTTAACCCATTTTAACAAAATTTTTCATCAAAAAACAAGAACTATAAAGCCAATAATAAATTTATGAATGGAGAGTTCTAGCAGGGTAATGGATACCAGTTTTCTCTTTTTCAAAAGTATATGTTCCTTACTTTAACAATCTCCTTTTCCTGTGTTGACAAAAAGTAGAAGACATATTTGTTTTATTGCATTTTTCCCACAAGGTTTAATAGAAATCAAAACATGAATTCGAAAACCTGTTGGAAGTGTAGATTGAGATTTCATTGGAGGCAACAAAAATTCAGATGCAAGTTGTGCAGACATTTTTATCATGCAAAATGTTCAAAAAGTAAGTAAACTCTCTAACTTTCTCAGGTATAATGTTATATCATTCATATATTAAGATACAGATTATTGTTCTGATTGTCATGATGTCAGGAAAAGAAAATTATTTATCAAATTGAAGAAAATAGATAACTATCATCAAAGTAAAATTCCTCTAGAATGTGATGAAAGTGCTCTCAATATGAAATCATCAATCGATAATACAAGTAAAAGCTACACAAATGAGGTACTTTCAATTGTTGAAAAGTATTGTTACCTAACCCTAAATCATTTTTAATGGTTGAGACTTTCTTTTGACTTTAACTCACCTGAATTACCAAATAATGAAATAGAGTTGAATTTCCCTGAAGATAGACAAGATATGGCAAAGAGAGTTGACATAAGTGATGAAACTTCATTTGAAATGGAGAAGCAGTACAGCATCCTGGAAACTGAAAGAGATGGTTTCAAAATCCTTGTAGGTGGAAGTACAAAAGGTAAAGACTTACTTCTACACAAAAATTGTTCATATTCTGTGAAAAGAAAAACTAAATGTTCAATCACCTGGAGATGTACTCAACGATATGCTAAAGCTCCTTGTCCAGCATACATATTACAAAAAGGAACAAAATTCACTGTAAAAAATGAAAACCATTTTCATAAATTGCATAAAAATCTGGAAAGTGTTCTTCAATCAAGAATGGATTTGAAAGAAATGCTAATTGGTGACAATGAAAAAACTGGTAAAAGAATAGCAGAAGATGTTATCTTAAAATTTAAAGATAATATTGAAGACTTGCCAGAATTAGAATCACTACGAAGAAAAGCTTCCAGATATAAAGAGAGTAAAAGACCAAAGCATCTCAGAGATTTAGATTTTGAAATAAATTTGGCTGAAATTCCACTGAATTTCTTATTGAAAGATATAAAAGAAAAGAAAAATCATTGTATTTTATTTTATTAATCATCAAGTTGAATTACTAAAATGTTGTAAAATATGGTTCATTGATGCAACATTTAAAGTTGTTAGAGATCAACTCTTTTCAATTCATGGATTCTTGAAAAAACATGATGAATATCAACAGGTTCCATTGGTCTATGTTCTAATTAGTAGTAAAAAGAAAAATTGCTATATCGCTGTGCTTCAGGTTTGAGATATTTCAGTAGTGTATATTCACTTTTAATTTATCTGTTTATATTTGAAAACAGGAGATAAGAAAATTAATTGATGATAAAACAACCAGAAAATGTGTGCTTGATTTTGAAAAGGCAATATGGATGGTACTTAAAGAACAATTTCCCAAATCTGACATTCAAGGATGCTCTTTTCATTTCAAACAAGCAGTTTAGAGAAACATTCAGGTAAATTTAATGTTATCATTACATTACTTTCATTCATAAACATTGGAGAGAATGCTGTCAATACAGATTTATCGGATGAATTTAAAGCAAAGTATCCTTTAACATTGTCATTTGTTTCAATGTAAACTTTAAACATTAATATATGATTAACGAGAATAGTTGATATTGTTTCTAAATAGAGACAAAAGTACATTAACAGATAATAAAACATTGTCTTGTCAATAAGACTAACAGAATATATCATTTATAAACCATGTTAATGCTTTTAAGTAAATTATTTTTTTTTTGTAATTAAAGACATTAAATTGGCTTTCAAAGAAATTGCTATTTAACAGATATATGTTTTTTTCTTTTTTTTAAAAATGTAGTTTTTATTTTATAATATATTTTAATAAAAGAAAGATGATCAATTGTAATTCTATTGATTAACATCTTACTTTACACAATAATTACACTAACAAATCTATTTTAAATAAAATTACCTTTCAAAAACATGTCTAATGAAATTTTTTTCTTGCATAGACCATATGTGCATTAATACTTTTTTATGTGCAGACATTTTTTTTCATGTAAAATGTTCAAAAAATAAGTAAACTCTCTCTAACTTTCCCAGGTTAAATGTTGTACAACTTTGGTTATATTTTACATGCTTGAACTATATTATTTTATGCAACATATACATGTACATCTTAAAACCTACTCAAGAAAATGCTATAACATTGGCCAAACATAAGTCTGATTAGTCAGCTTCAAGGCTCATCTTTAATTACCAATAAAGGTTTGGCCAAGTTATAATTTAATTAACTTGCCTAGGGTGTGGCCAAGTTATAATTCAATTAACCTTCCTAAATGTTCAACCTTGTAACATCCTCTTACTAAACATAAATATGAACTACACATTTCGGCAAAACTGTAAAGTGATGATTGGATGTCAGAGGCAAACCTCAAAGTATATAAATCCTCACTATTCTCATTTGGCATGCAGCTTCCATCTGGACCCAAGGACCTGGGAGAATCATCTGGAAACAACCTCCACTGGAACCATCCATCTACTCCTCAACATTAGAAGACAGTTTGGTAATTTGGCAACCTGCTTTTACAAACTATCTACTCTGCTATCGAACTCTCATATTGTTACTTGCTTAAGTATTATTATTACGAATAAACCGTTTTAATTTAAACATTTGTTTAAAGGTTTGAGTAGAACCAGTACTGTTATAGAATAGTCTATTTTGGCGTCCTTTTCCAATTTGAAAAAATTATGAGATTCAAATATTTGAATAAATAAAATGGGGCCGACAGAAAATGTCCCCAAGTGAGATTTTTGAAAGCAACATTTCAGATTGAAAAATGGTTAGGAGGAGTAAAGAAGCTTTTGATTTGTAGTTAGGGGGCTTCCATCTAAGGGTTAGGGGCAATCAAAAAGATTAAGGAGAGACAAGGGCTAGGTTAGGGTTAGGGTTAAACCATGCATTTGGGGAGGTTTTCTGTTGTATCCAAATAAAACTGGTCATTTACCATTGAGACATATTTCATCTAATAAATCCAAGCAATTCCTTTCACCATTGAACTTTTCTCCTTTACCAATGCATTGACCACTTGTACATCTAAATCTGAGTAGTGAATGCACATGAATAGCAGATAGGAATTGAAAATTTTGCAAAAATTACTATTTTGTAGGCAAACATTTCTTAAAGTCTAAAAGGAAAATGATAAAAGGATTAGAAATTATTTCATAAATATGCAGTATAATGATAATAATTTACTGCAAAAGCTTTCATCTTCAGCTGCTCCACCTCTCAAATCTGGAATATAATCACACATGCTTCTCACATTTAAAACATCTCTATCCTGAACTGTGAAGAAATATTGTTCAGGGGAAATTTGTTTCATCTTCACCAAGAGGCAATCAGTTTCATTATCACACCAATAAATTTTATTGATTAGAATAAACCTACACTTTTTGAAATGGATACAAGGGTAACAACCAATTAGCCTTTTCAACAATAAAAAAGCTTGGGTATATTTGCCACCATGAACAAGTAGCATAATTCCAAGTTGTCATTTTAATTTCCAAGATACCTTCAATCTCCTGATCATAATGCACAACACTTGAATAACTACTGTTTACTACAGACAATTTTGTATTCTTTGCAGTATAAATGGTATCATCACTTTGTCTTAGTCTAATATCACTATGTCTAAACCTACTTTCTTTCAAACAGAACAAATGTCCACAATAATAATTATTCCTTTCAACTATTTCATAATAAATGTATTGTAGTTTGAACATTAATTTTTCAGGTTTAAACATAAAAAGACCATGAAAGTTTATTGTATCATTGTGCACTTCAGTTCAATATAGATGCTCTTTTAGAAAACCATAGACTTAATTCAATACTATTTAATATGAATACTTAACAATAGCATTATGAGCTGGGTATGCACAATTCTATTATACATATATGCAGCAATGCAGGTACACACATGAGCATATAAAATTCTTGCAAACAAATGCAACGAATTTAGCATTAACTATAGAACTACATTAGTCTTACTTTAATCACTTAAAAACATTTATTTAGCCGCCAGTTAAAGAGTATCAAATGGTCAAACTAAACTATTGTTGACTTTTGGACCAGTTCCAATTTCTCACTTTCAATGGTTGAATTGAATGTTACCAAAATTGCTACATCTTACGAAAGAAGCTGACCATCTAAATTTATCTGACCTAATTACTCAGGATGAATGAAATCAATTAAAGGTGGAACCATTTTTAGAACTTTCAATTGTGTTAAAATGTTGCTTTGCATTGTTCAAACTTTGAAATTGTGTATTGTTAAACTCTTAGGAAAGTATATAAACCCTATGAATTTAACAGTTGTTAGCTTAGTTTTCTAACCTCTTGCTTAGAGATAAAAGCTCAGAATATTCAATACATATCTTATTTGGAAAATACTGGCTTTTTGTTGAAGGTTTGATATAAAACTTTGGACAAATATCATTCATTTGTTGATACTTGTGGACAAACTTGAGGTTCTATTTGGACAAATACTTTGGTGTAAAATTAAATGAGCCGTACAGACAAATACACTTGGGATCAGAACGAAATTCCTACAATCACGATACAACAGACTACAATCATTAATGCTACATCTTTGAATGGAAAGGTAGAAAATGATAAGGAATACCAGCTTGCATATTGCATCGAAATACACATTGAAATGTGAATGTTTAATCAAATTTTCTTGAAAGATAGATAGCTGAGAAGAAATTCTCTTCTATAGTATCTGCTAAATTATCACAAAGTGTCCAATTTAAATTTAGATATACAATGATAATTTTCCTTCCTGTTTAATAAGCTTTTTAATTTTTTTCAATTATTTTACAGTGGCTACAATTTAATCCAGGAGGTTATTCCCAGGTTATCTTCCCAGGTCCTTGGGTCGAGATAACAGACAAATACAGTTGGGACAAGAATGAAATTTCTACAATCTCAATACAACATAGTACTAACAAGGTGCAGTTGACAGCCCACAGAAATGCTTCAATGAATGAACTATTGGTCTTTGAAGTGGAAGCAGCAAAAACCAAAGAGTAGATGAGTATTTAACTAAAATTAATGAGTTAATGTTAAGAATTAAGAATTGTGGAGACGAAATCTTTGGAAATGATTTTATAAGATACCATTTAATGACTGGGGCAGCTACAATTCCTGAAACTAAGGGTTATGTTAAACCTACAAAAAATCAATGCTTGGATGAACCTATGCAAACTAATGGATTGGAAAAGACTATTGCTAGCCTCCTAATTGATGCTAATGAAAAACCTAATACAACTCTCCTTAGAGCCTATTCTGGTAAAAAAGACACTTTGAATTTTAAAAGAAACTTTCAAACAACTTGTCGATTGAATATTTGAGATATGTCAGCAAAATTTGGCCCTGGACAGTTGTGCCCACTTTTGGACATTTTGGCCCATTTTACAACATTTTGGCCCATTCTAAGGCAATCATATCAAAGCATTGTGTCTCACTTAAAGATAGGTTTAGTACATATTAATTGATAAATATGACAATCTTCTTTATTCTTTTATTAAAGAATAAAAGTTCTCATCCATTTTCAAATTTTAGTTGAGTCTGGAATGTCATGCCTCAACATGATTGTTTGTTCAATTAATTGATAAACAGACCAAAATTGAGGAGGTCAAGTACTGCTTTTAATGAATGTTTCTTCTATATATTCAAGCAAATCTGTAAAAATTTCTTTCCACAAAGTTTTTCTTTAAGTTGGACAAACTTTTGTTCAATAAAATTTGAAGGAAGATATGCTAAACACATCAATTTTTGTAACATTTTTTTGTACCCATTTTCTTTATAATCATTAATGTATCCAAGTTTCTAATAAAATAAATATTTAATTATTTTCTTCATACTATAATTTAATCTACCTGGACGTTCCTGGAAACTGCTTGTTTGAAATGATAAGATCATCCTTGAAGGTCAGAACTAGGAAATTGCTCTTTAAGTGCCATCCATAGAACCTTTTCAAAGTCAAGTACACATTTTCTGGGAGTTTTATCATTGATTAATTTTCTTATCTACTGTTTTCAAATGAAGAAAACAATATATCTTATACTTGTTGTCAAAACAGGCAAAGGAAATTGTAAAACAATGTAAAATATACTTTTGAAATAAGGAAAACTGGTATCCATTACTTCCATAGACTGAAAATATTTTGAATTTTACAATAATTCTTTTACATATCTGAAATTACTATATTATATTACTTATTACATTTTTTATTAATTTTATATTTCTTTGTTTTTCTATTTATTGTATATAATTAGCAATTAACTCAAAATGTCACAAAGTGGGACGAACTGTCCTGGGCCAAAATATCCTTCCCAAAATGTTACTGCACCTTTGAGATACACAGGAGAAAAAGATTAGACTGTTGAGAAAATCATTTTTTATTTGAAAAAAAAAACTGTTTAAAACTTTCTCCTAAATATTTAGCATGTTCATCATTCAAATCAAATCAGTAAAGTTCAATTGTTTAAATTGACATTCAAGAAGATTTTAATCCCTCAAATATCATCTCAAACCCTTGACCCATATTGTTATTCTATTTCAAAGAAATATCTTCCTGTTTTAAAGAGTGTCTAAATTTTTAGATTACAACTATCAACTATAAATTTCTTCAAAAACTTTGAAGAGGATTTGAGTCCATCACATATCTCTTTAAAACAATTCAACTTATTTATTTTTCAATAAAAGATTCTCAATGCTGAACAGTGTTTAAATGTTTCTCCTAAACTTTGAGCTTGTTCATCATTCAAATCACACCTACCAAGATTAATTGTTTTCATAGACATTAAAGAAGATTTGAGTCCTTCACATATCACTTTAAAGCCATTCCCCATGTTACTATTCCCTGAGAAATCAACATTCTCCAATGCTGAACAGTGTTTAAATGTTTCTCCTAAACTTTGAGCTTGTTCATCATTCAAATCACACCTACCAAGATTAATTGTTTTCAATGAGATTGAAGAAGATTTGAGTCCATCACATATCACTTTAAAGCCATTTCCCATTTTACCATTCCTTGAGAAATTAACATTCTCCAATGCTGAACAGTGTTTAAATGTTTCTCCTAATCTTTGAGCTTGTTCATCATTCAAATCACACCTACCAAGATTAATTGTTTTCAATGAGATTGAAGAAGATTTGAGTCCATCACATATCACTTTAAAGCCATTTCCCATTTTACCATTCCTTGAGAAATTAACATTCTCCAATGCTGAACAGTGTTTAAATGTTTCTCGTAAACTTTGAGCTTGTTCATCATTCAAATAACACCCATGAAGTTTAATTGTTTTCATAGACCTTGAAGAAGATTTGAGTCCATCACATATCCCTTTAAAGCCATTCCCCATGTTACTATTCTCTGAGAAATCAACATTCTCCAATGCTGAACAGTGTTTAAATGTTTCTCCTAAACTTTGAGCTTGTTCATCATTCAAATAACACCCATGAAGTTTAATTGTTTTCATAGACCTTGAAGAAGATTTGAGTCCAACACATATCACTTTAAAGCCATTCCCCTTCTTTCTATTACATGAGAAATCAACATTCTCCAATGCTGAACAGTGTTTAAATGTTTCTCCTAAACTTTGAGCTTGTTCATCATTTAAATCACCATGAAGTTTAATTGTTTTCATAGACATTAAAGAAGATTTGAGTCCTTCACATATCACTTTAAAGCCATTCCCCATGTTACTATTCCTGAGAAATCAACATTCTCCAATGCTGAACAGTGTTTAAATGTTTCTCCTAAACTTTGAGCTTGTTCATCATTCAAATCACACCTACAAAGATTAATTGTTTTCATAGACATTGAAGAAGATTTGAGTCCATCACATATCCCTTTAAAGCCATTTCCCATGTTTTTATTCCCTGAGAAATCAACATTCTCCAATGCTGAACAGTGTTTAAATGTTTCTACTAGAGATTGAGTTTGGTCATCATCCAAATCACACCCATGAAGTTTAATTGTTTTGATAGAGTTTAAAGAAGATTTAAGTCCATCGCATATGTCTTTAAAACTGTTTCCCATGTGGTTGTTTTTTGATAGGTTAACATATTTTAATGATGCACATTTTTTTAAGTTTTTACCTAATATGTTTGAATTTTGACTATTTAAGTTACAATCTACAATCACAATATGGCTTAAGGTATGTTTAAATGGGTCGAAATTAAAATATGTATGAGCTTTTTTATAACTTTCAAATATTAAAGTTTTCATTTTGGTACATTTTCCTAGAAGTTCAGGCAGAGTTCTTTGCTGTTTTTCAAAGTTGGTGTAAGATTTAATATTAAATATCTCCATTGTTTGGCACAATATTTCAAAAACATCATTTAACGTTTCTTCATAATTTGCAATATTTTTTATATTATATAATTCTACTGGAAAATGACACATGGTAACAAATTTTTTTTTCAATGCCCATTTTATGCACTCCAAGGTGTTTTTGTTCAAGTTGGCAATCCCACTTTCATCAACTGTCAGTTTTGCTCCTGTGGCATTGAAAGAAACTTGCAGTTTTTCATTACTGAAAGCTTTAATCTGAATAACATTTGATGTTGAGTTATTATCAAAATATGAATGGAGTGATAAATCTTTGGATATATAACTGTAATAGTCCAAAAAGAATTTGTTTGTGAGATTTATTATTGAGCTATCTTGTATAACCAATTTTTTAAACTGGTAATGCTCCCTTTTAAATTTTAAAACATTAAGAAATTTGTCCAAATCAATTGCAGAGACAATTTTGTTTTTCAGAATTATATCATTCAGATTATGGTGTCTTTCAATATATTTTAGTGATGCCTCTTTGTAAAATATTTCTGAATTGTATGATATATCTGTTAAATTTGTTAATTGATTATTTCCAAATGTCACTTGAATCAACCAATTGGTTTGGTATTTATTACTAGAAATTTCTAATTTCTCAATTTGCATTTTTGATAGTATACCACTTTTACCATAATTCTTTTTTTTGATGAAAAATTTAATATTATGTACAATCAAATATGTAATATTAGTTGATGTTATCAATGCCAGCAGTTCTTTAAATATCATTTCATAGGAAAAATGAAAATCTGTATTCTTTATTTTAATGTTTGTTAGGAATGGGGAGTGTTGTGCAAGTTGTTTCAGAAGAAAACTAATATTTATTTTGGTCTTGTAAATGTAAATATCCAATAAACCACTCCCTCTGCTTTCTAATAAAAGGCTAACTATAGTATCATTTAAATGTTCATTAGTTAAATAAATCTTTTGGTTGCTTTCTAAACCATTTGATAGATAATTTTGTACACTTTCACTACAATCAAACATTTGTTGTGCAATTTGAGATGAGAGTAGAATATTTTGAAATATTGATTGAGAATATTGTTTAACAAAATCTAAAGTATTATATATATTTATATTGTTATTTTCTTTAAACAATTCATCCAAAGTTTTTTCATCATTCAATGAAGTTGTCAATGTCCAAATTGTTTCTTTGGGTTTCTTCTCAAACTCTTTTATCAGATATTTAGC
>CAJFCJ010000205.1:62461-75595 GCA_904063045.1 Dimorphilus gyrociliatus
AAAGTAAGACTAATTGAAGATGCGGAGAATTTTCCGTATGAACTACATAAAGAATTGAAATTGAAAACAGACTATATTCTTGAATCGAAATCTTTTGGTCTAATGATTCCATTACTGGAGAATTTGCCTATAAGATTTTTAGTTTGCCAATGGATATGTAATGCTACCTCTAAGTTTACAGATGAAAATGGATGCTCTACCTTAAAAATAGACTATCCTGTAGGCAGTACACTTTAATACTATAGCATATTATAAAAAAAAACTATCTATCTTTCGAAAGTTGGATGATTTGCCGCCATATTTTACTAGTTGTGGTCAACTTAACTACCGAACTATATGCATTCAGAATTTCTATAATGAAGGTAGGATATTAAACGTTTTATCTCCGAAATGCATTCAAAACCCTAAACAGAATAGTAAGTTGAAAAAGTAATTTTTCCAGGCCAATAACAAACATGATAAACTATATTTAAACAAAGCTTTTAGATTGCTTGGAAATGGATCATCGTTATATTTCTATGGTAAAATATTCAAAAGTCATTTACCAGTTTTTTCCGGAGTTGTTGAAATATTTCAGTCGAAAGAAAAACAATGGCACAACTTTCAATATTTAACTTACAGAACTGTACAGATTGTTTGTTCTACTTTCGGTTTCAACTACGGAACAATTGTTGAAAAAAATATTCAAACAAATTACGTTGATGAAGAGCATAAACGATATTTAAACTACGAAACAAAATACACTTTTACCAGTTTAACTTGTTCGAATTTAACAATGAAAATGACGCTTCAACATTGTAAGCCGTATGGCAAATCTTTTCCCAATCCATCCGCTACGTTTCGACACGGTGAAGTAAATCCGAAACATATCTTTCCATTTGTCGTTGAATGCTCTAATAGACTGAGCGAAAAGTGTATTGGCAAAAATGTTGTTATCATTTACGATAGCTGTTATTTCATTTTTGAAGAGAAAGAAGTAAAAACTGGTAGTGATATGAACAGATTTTGTCAGAACAAAAATTTAACCCTGGCTGACTATCCATCTTTAAGGCTGCTTTTTATATTTAAATTTTTAAATTTGTATATACGAAACGTATTCAAGTCATTTGCCAAAAAGCCTGTAACATTTGGAGTTCTATGTATGTATGCGTGTGTGGATATAGAAATAAGATCAAGATTCTTTCTTCCCACTTTTTCCAGATGCGGAAGCTGATAGAACGAAAGATAATCGAATCACTACAAGAACAACTAGTAATCTTGATATCAGTTTAACCATTATATCATTTCGCCAACAGCGACAACTTGATCTATTGGAATATTTTTATCATTTAAATTTTAATGTTGGATTGCAAGATATATTTTGCTATTATCTAGAATTAACTGGTTGGCATAGCAACAATCTAAAACTGGTAATAAACCAAAGAAAATGTCAAGATAGACTGAGTAATCTCATCATTTGTCAACGAATCTTAAGTAGAGTATTTTGATTTGAATGCTATTGAATCTATTTGTATATTTTTTGTGTGTGTGAATAGCTATTGACAGAAATTTAATACCTCTACAATTCAATTTCAAAATGGAGGAATTTCCAGAAAATTGTTTCTTTTGCAAAAAGCATAAAGTATTTTTGAATATATTATACAAGTGCGAAAATGAAAAGTTGAACTGTTCATTGGACAATGCAAATGATAATTGCATAGCCGAAAGAGACGATTACGTCTATTGCAATGATGGAGAGCAGAAGATTAAATTTTACTTGGTATGCAATTATAGGAAGGACTGTTTTGACGGCTCTGACGAAAAACATTGCGGTTAACAAAAATTCAATCCAAACAACCTTGATAGATATTTTCTTCCATTCCAGATTTTCCAGTCTGTGCTCGAGATGAGAGGTAAATTATCAGTAATTATTTTACACCTGAAATCTCACCCTAACCGTAACAGAGAATGTAAAAATCATCAATGCATACGCGAGAATCTTGTATGTAACAATGAACTGAATTGTTTTGATAGTTCTGATGAAATATGTTCGCACTATACTTCAATTGACAAAAAGTACATATCAGGTGTAGACTTGTTATCTTATATTCTAAACATGACCTCGATTTGGGATAATTTCTATCATCATCTTTATAGAATGTCGTGAAGATCTTCAAAGGAAAATCAGAAATATTTGCTATCCTTCCAAATTCTTCTTTAGTCGATTGGACGAAATAGATGAAAATATTTTCAATGGATCATTCTTCTTTAAACTATCTTCTTACCATTTACCAATTACGGATCTTGTTAATTACTACCAAAATTATATTGGAAGAACTTCCTGCCCAAAAGGATTCTATTTATGCCACAGAGAAGATTACTGTATTCCTTTCAGTTTATTTTGCGATGGTAGGAACAATTGTTACCAAGGGGACGATGAAAAAGGCTGCAGTTAGTGGTGTTGTTATTAAATCATTGGCCTCTTTTCATCAGAGTGTTTAACGAATTTCAGATGATGACTTTTTCATAAAAGGTAATTTTATGTGTTTAGAAGTAAGAAAGTTTTTATTACCCAATCAAATATGCGATAAGAATATTGATTGTTTGGACGGAAGTGACGAAATTCTTTGCGAAATTCCAATAATTAAATATAAAGGTTGTAAAACGGCAACATCATCTCCACATATTTTGTTCTGCAATTTCAAACATCTACAAATGAATAACAAACATAGCCAACAAATAATTTCGAATGCAGATTATCTAAGAAAAATAACAGTTATTGGCGAAATATTCAATACCAGTTTATTGTTAAATCCTTTAAATAGTTTAATTGTTTTAAATATTAGTTTCAGTCCAAAATATTTCAGTGTTAATGCTAAATTACATATTCCAAATATAGTTGTTTTGTATCTAGTCAACAATGAAATTGAAGATGAATATGATATTTTTAAACAAAAATTAAAACTCTTACAAAGATTATCACTTTTAAAAAATCCAATTAAATCTTTATCATTTATCAGTCAAATCAATTGTTCAAATCTTAGATTTTTGGATATTTCCTCCACAAATATTACAACTTTATCTAGGTTAACTTTTATGAAAATACCATTTCTTCACAGTTTCATTATGAAGAATTGTTTTATTAAAAATGTTGAAAAAGTTGCTTTCTACCATTTGAATGAATTGAAAATTTTAGATTTGACAAACACCAAAATATCTAGAGAGATTCATATTATTCTTGTTCAAACATTGAGGCAATCATTGACAATCTACAATAGATATTCAACACTCTGTTGTCTCATCTTTAAATATAATAGTGCAATTAATTGCACACCATTCCTATTAAACTATCCCTATTGTTCAACAATGTTCAAGTCAACATTGCAGAGGATTGTTTATTGGTGTTTCGGAGTATTTGGCAGTATAGCAAATACAATTTCTGTATTATTAATATTAACTTCTCAAAGATCTTTCCTAACTTTTCAATTTTTAGCAAATATTTCCAGTTTATTAATAGGCCTATATTTTTTATTAATTTCAACAGTTGACTCTCACTATAGAGAAAGCTTTGTTGAAAATATCTATCAATGGTTTGATAGTATCTTCTGTCAGGGTTTGGGAACTGCTGTAACATTTTCTCTATTGTTATCAATGACTGCTAATCTATTAATAGCTATAGAAAGGCACAGCGCAGTTGTAAATCCAATGAAAACATCAATCTTTATTATTTATAAAAACACTTCCGCAATTATAATTGTTTTCCTTTGTTTGCTGGGATCATTTAGTTTCATTGGGATCAATTGGGTAAATATTGCGCAATAGTTTTGTTTTCACTTATACAGCTAACTAATGTCACAGAGGTATCATGGAGAATCAATGTATTGTTTTACAATTTATATTCACAATAAAGGAAAGATGGATGGTTGGATGCTATCCGTATTTCTTTTTGGAATATTGACTCCATCCTTGAGCATTTGTATCTTTTCTTTATATCTTCATATAATTCAAATTGTGAAAAGATCGTCAAAAAAACTAAAGACACTAAGTGCAAAAAATGGTACTGAAAGAAAAATTAGATTCCGCATTATTCTACTCTCTGTGTCCAGTTTACTAATATGGTTACCTGTTGCAATCTTTAGTTATTATTTACTTTTCTTTCATTTTCAAAGCAGTTTGAATGTATTAAAAACAAAAGACTATTTTACTTTCTTTTTCTTTACCAGCTTTTGGTAGTCTTATTGGAAAACAATCCTTAAGCAACAATTTAAAAAATTGGATAGTATTTTGTCTGCTTTCTCTGAACATGATCATGAATACTGCAGTACTAACATTAGATGAAATATTAGAAAGAATTGAAAATCTTAAACTAAAATTTATTGGAAAAAGGTACTTTGAATTAAAATGCTGACCAGTTTTCAACTATTTAAATGCTTTAAATAGAAATAATCTGATGGAAGATATCAACATTAGGAACATTCAAAATTGTATTATTTTTTTTTCTTTTTTTTTTAAAAAACAAAAAAAATCAACTTAAAAATTTGTTCAGTTACTTTACTTTTAGAAAATCAGGAAAAGGATAATATAACATTTACACATCTTCACAATGTTCTTTCTCCTATTCATTTAAACTCAAATTTCTATTCAAGTTGTGAATTTTTCAACTGTTGCATTTCTATTTCCAATGCTATAGTATCACTACACAATCTGAATCTTTCACTAAAAGGTGGTTTTTCACTGAATGATGTTTATTATACGATGAATCCAAAAAAGAATTATTTATTGCATATTCGGAAATTGTTTCCAGTGAATTCTGAAAATATAGCAGCTGATATATTCTCTATTGGTAATTTAATAAAGAAACTAATTCAAAAGAAACAGACACTTTTCTGATGGATTATTTAACTTTTTGCTTTCATTTTAATAAAACACTTTCTGTTGAGCATAATCTTAATATTCAAACTTAGGGCAGAACAATGAACACAACAGACCAAAGTAAACTGGGTGTTTTGGGGAATGTTTTATAGGAGTTTCATCCATCCCTTCAATCTTCAACAATAGTTTTAGTAAATTTATCTTTCAGAATGTAAATTCTGTTACCAGATTGTCAACTAGCATCATACCATTATTAGTTTGTTTCATTGCCAATTCCTTAGTAGATCCATAGTTTAAATATCAATATGCCATTATTTCCAAGTGTGTATTTATGCTCCATAGTATTCTTTCTTTTTTTCTCACTTTTTCCAGATTTTTACTTCTTCATTCTTAAATGTTTCTTTATTATCATTTTCTTAGTTAATACATCTTCAATTAACTTTTTATGGGTATGGTTTCACTACAATGGTTATAATTTTTTAATAATTGAATAGATATAATCATGCATCTCCAACAACAATAATTAAATAATGCATTTTTAAAAAACTACAAGTTAGATTTAAATAAATAGTCATTTAACATTTAGACAGTTTAAAATATATTTCTGGATTGTTTGAAATATTTAATAAAAAGCTTTATTAGAAATAATTTTTGGAAAATCAACAATTGGTCAGTCCATCAAGTCATCATTAAGCCATTCACAAGTAGAATTAAGAGTCTCACTAAGGCTGTTCAAAAACACTAAAGGGAATTTACAAAACATAAAAGTTTAGTAGCAAATCTTTAAGTTGGAGTTTTAACATAATAATACCTCTTTTTGGTCAATTTTCCACCCATAATAAATCAAAATGGCTATGTTTTATTATATCCAAAATGATTAGATCACCGACATAAAGCATTGATTTCTCTCTAATACAATTCAAATTGCGCATTTATATATATTAAACTTTTAGAGATTTGATATATCTATCCAGATTTGAATGTTCAAGTTGATGATAGTATATCAAGTAAAATATGTAGATAGGGATTATGTAGGGTAATATGGGCCTTTTCATATATTTTTTTTTAAAAATACCTTCATATCTTTTTTTTAAAAAAAAGTATTTTTAAATGTATATTTAAAGGCAAATCGCTTCAGTATCTCAGTTTCAACAAAAATGACTCACAATCAAAACATTCTACTTCTTTTATCAATTACTTTACTTAAAGGTATTGAAGTTTCTGTAAAAGAAGATGACATTTTCATCTACAGGAAAGTGGAAATTTCTTCCTTGTAGCACAAAGCTAGGAAGCATTTGTAAAATGCAATTAGATCTTACACTGAAAATTCCTTATACTAATAATTTATGTCCTATTCATGATCAAGAAAAGTGGCGTATTTTTGGGAATTACTGTTACCTTTTTTCAAACACACGTACACTTACAATAAAGTATGCAATGTATAGTTGTCATATAAAAACCTCTTTTAGAGGTGGCATGGTCAGTATTCATAGTTTGTTGGAACAGCTTTGGATAACTAAGAATGTTAAGGGTGGAATTATGAATAGCAGTTATTGGATAGGTCTATATTGTCATTCATATAGTTAAGCATACCATTGGATGGATAACACTCCATTAACATTGGAGTATTGGAACAATCCTAATAATGGTGTTGGAAATTGTGTTGCACTCTTTGTAGAAAGTGGAGAAGAAAAGACTGATTTCTGGATAAGAAAAAAATGTTCCACAGATTATTTTAAGGGTAGTGGTTATATATGTAAAGTTGCAAAATATCCTGATCCAACCACTCCTTTACCAATAATAGGTCATTGTCCTACAAATAATTCACAAGCAGGGTTTTGTGAAAAGTTTGGAGACAAATGTCTTTTTTTTCAAGTAACTGATTTATTTAAATATGAACAAGCTGCACAATTTTGTAAAAGTATTAATGGCACTTTAGCAGAGATAAGAACATCTGATGAAAATGCATTTATTGAAAAGTCTGCCAAAAAATATTTACCTCATTTTATGAATGGATTATGGATTGGTCTAAGAAAAGATAAAAATGATAATTGCACTTGGGAAAATGGTAATAAACTTGATTTTCAAATTTTTTATCCATTATTATTTTTAAAAGTTGGAATTAGCATTGGCTTAACAATTACTGTTTGCATTCTCATTGGAATTGTTGGTGGTGTAATTTACAAGTTGAAAAGATGTTCAAAATTACCTTTAGAAGTATCTTTTAAAAATAGAGATAGTTTTTCCAGCACAAAAAAATTGTCCAAATATACTAAAAATGAAACTTGACGATAGTATTTGTTGTATTCCAGAAATTACAATAATAATATTTAAAGTGTAGACTTTATGGAAAATTTTCTGGGTTGACAGAAAATGTCAACAAATGAGAAAGTTTAAGGCTGGGTTTTGGATTGAAAAGAGCTAAGAAGGAGGCAAATATTAAGTGATTTCTAGTTAGGGGGCTCTCACCTAAAGGTTAGGGATAATGGAAAAGGCTAGGTACAGTCAAAGGCTGGATTAGGGTTAGGGTAAAAGCAGTCATTTGTCAACATTTTCTGTCACATCCAGAATGATTTAATGTTGTTTAGCTACAAATTACTTTTCATTTGATTGAATTCCTTCTTCAAGGCCAACTGTATTAGAATCTGAAACTGTTTATTAATCTTCAAATCTTCTTTACATTATATGCTTTTTAATATATGAAAATGAATTAAAAATGGCGGTGAAATACTACATTACTGTTATTTTTGACATATCTATTAATAAAAAGAAAAGGGTTAGGAAATATTTTTTTTGACTTTGTCAAAAAAGAGAAACAGAATTCTCACATGTCAAGAGTCCCATTTGATTATGGGAAGTAGTCAAAGAAAAAATACACCAAAATTGACTTTAAAACAATTTCCATTGGAACAGTTTTTTCAACAAATTAGGTATTTTAATTTTTCTAAGATATGTTTATTAACGCAACAGGTATATTTCACCTGTTGTTCCAAAAGACATCTTAGTATCCAGGTTGATGCCCAGTTATCTCAGGTAATGGACTAGTCAATGGTCTCAGAGAAAGTCACTGATTTAGGTGAAATTTTTACAAGTCCAGAGAGCAGGTGTTAGTAAATTTTTGAAAAATGTCTGATTTCTTTCAAACTTAAATCCAAGCTTTGCCCCAACTGTGAGAGGTTAGAAAAAAATATTTTTATTATTCTACCTATACCCCAAAAATTTTTTAATCAACTAAGGATGTTTGTTTGATAAGACATTTTTGGTTTCTCTTTCAAAGTTTCTTTCACTGGATGTTGTTATTAAGCCAGCTGATAAAGGATCATGTATTGTTATACAAAACATTGATGAACAACTACTTTCAGACTCAAAACAGTATTGCCTCCTCTCATCTTGTAACTCTTAACATTAAAAATATGTATACAAACATTGATACATAAAGTGGTTTGAAAGCTGTTCAATACTTTCTTCAAAAATACCTTTCTAAACACAGACCTTCTCGAATTCAACTTAACATCATAGCAATCATTTTAAAGTTTTGAACAAGATTTTTTTTACAAAAATTTGAATGTGCTATGGGTCAGAATTAATGCTCCAGTAAATGCTAACTTATGGATAGCTTGGGTTGAAGAATTGTTTCTCTTTAACATTAGCCCAAAGCCATTTTTCTATAAAAGATATTTGGTTGATATTTTTCTTATTAGTACTTCCTCAATCAGCTTTCTTGATAACCCATTTTGTATGAAAATAAACTTAGTGATTTGTTGGAGTATGTGTCCAATACATGGTTAAAGAATTCATTTTGGCCTCCAGAGACTTTGTCAGTTTTTGATCAAAGAATCAGAAGAAATAATGATTTGGAATGTTATCAACAGAGACAAAATAAAATTCTATCTAAAATGCCTGTGTCATTCAAATATTTGAATAAAACAACTGTATCATACTTTCTATTGGATAGTTGTAAAGTCTTTCATAATTATCTTCTCATATACAAATATTTTAAGCCTCCTGATTGGATAATATCATTCTCCAGTTTTGTATTTAACAATTGCAATATTCATACTTTTAAAATGAAATTATTAATTATCATTGCCAATTGAATTTTTCACATTTTAAAATTAGAAGAGATTGTATAAGGGTATTGCTAAAACACGGACTGCGAAATAGTTAGGACAAAACACTAAATTCAGGTGTGAGCAAAAAAATTTAATCTGTGAATGCTAATCTTCTTAAGTGAATAGTATATACATCTCAACACTTGTATTTAACATCATGAATTTAAATTTTGAATAAACTGATTTGAGAAATATTCTTGAAATTAAAAGAGTGATTTTAGATTTACCAAAGAAGCAAAATTTTTAAAAAACATTGCTATTTTTTCAATTTTACTTTTCAAATATAATTTTTTCTACCAATATTTTCAAAAGATTCAACAGGAAACAATACCAGAGACTTTTGCAATCTGTATTTTAGTAATACCATAAAAGAATTTTCCTGATTCAAAATCTAGAAAATTCATTTATCTTGATAATTTTCAACGTTACACTTTTTATAAAAGAATAGAAATTCCACAAGAAGAAAAACAATATTTATCACTAAATATAACAAGTGAAAAATGAAACCATAAAAATCTGACCAACCTTTTTCAAAATGGCGGCCAATGAAATGTAAAATTTGCTGAGTAATGGGTATAAAAAATATTTGTAAAGGGCTCAAAGTGTCTTCCAGCACATTAAAGAATCTTGATTTACAGTTGTGTGACTTGAATGAAGAACACTGCAGAGAAATTGGAAAATTGCTAAAACATTGTTGTAGATTGGAAACAATAAATCTACGTGGAAATGAAGAGATAAGTAATGGAATATTGACCATTTGTGAAGGGCTTAAAATATCATCAAATACTTTAAAAAATTTTGGTTTACAATGGTGCAATTTAAATGAAGAACAGAGTAGAGAGGTTGGAAATTTTCTAAAAGATTGTTCCATAATAGAAACAATAAATATAAGTTGCAATAAAGATATATGCAATGGTTTATTAAACATTTGCGAAGGGCTTAAAATGTCATCAAATACAGTGAAGAATCTCAATTTACAATGGTGTGACTTGAATGAAGAACAGAGTATAGCAGTTGGAAACTTGCTTAAACATTGTTCCAGAGTAGAAACAATAATTCTGTCTGGAAATGAAGGGATGGATAATGGACTGTTGAATATTTGTGAGGGACTGCAAATATCATCAAGTACTTTGAAAAGTCTTTATTTATATAATTGCAATTTAAATGAAGATCAAAGTGAACAGATTGGAAATTTATTAAAACATTGTTCCAGAATTGAAACAATAAGTTTGGGTTTTAATGTAAATATGGGAAATGGAATATTAAAAATTTGTAAATCACTCAGAATATCAAACACTACATTAAAGAACATTGATTTACAGTGGTGTAATTTAAATGAAGAACAAGGTAGACAAGTTGGAAATTTGCTAGAATGCTGTTGCACATTAGAAACAATAAATCTATCTGGAAATGATAGACTGGCCAATGCCATAGTTATTATTTGTGAAGGACTGTTGAAAATGACATCAAAAACTTTAAAGCATTTGAATTTACAATCATGTGACCTAGATAAAGAACATTGTAAACAGATTGGAAATTTTCTAAAACATTGTTCCACAATAGAAAAAGTAATTTTGTCACAGAATAGAAATATGGATATTGGAATATTTGATATTTGTGAAGGACTCAAAATGTTATCAAATAGTTTAAAGAATCTTGATTTACAATGGTGTAGTTTAAATGAAGAGCAAAGTAGACAAATTGGAAAAATGCTAAGATATTGTTCCAGAATAGAAAAAGTAAATCTAAGTGGGAATGAAGAGATAGGTAATGGATTAATATATATTTGTAAAGGACTTGAAATGTCATCAAGTACTTTAAAGAAACTTGTTATAAAATGGTGTAATCTGAATAAAAAACAAAAGGAAGAGATTGACAATTTGGTGAAGCATTGTCCAAAAATAAATGAAATCAATTTATTTGGTAATTGAATGATGGACAATGGTGGAAAACTGAATATTTGTAAGCTTTTGCTGTTTGTTTGGACATGGAATAAGATGCCATTGTTTGGAAGAGGGATGCTTATATATTATCTTTGTCAAAGAATGTTTCAATCATCATTTCTACTGTTACTACAGTTTGTCAATGTAATGAAAGTGATGATTGTTAATTATTTGCACAGTAAGAAAGTGTCTTTAACTATTCCAACAATTGAACTTGAATACTTTAATAAGTGTATTGAATGTTTGTTAAATTGTCATATTGGCAATTGTAATCTCCTTTCTTTTAAAATATCTTTAAAAAATACTCCAAATGCATAAATATCATTTTTTTCAAAAATATTTGAAAATTTTTCATATTCCAAATTGTCCAAGATATAAATATTTTTTTCGCGCTGTTAAAACATAAATTTTCAAAATATTTTCAACAAGTAAAATTTAAATACTAAATGAAAAAAGATTTTGTAAGAAATCACCTGAATAATTGAAATATGATTTTTTAAAATTTTTACATTTCGACAAAGTTTTTGCTTATGGAGTAGTGTTAAATTTTGAATTGTTTGTAAACAACAATTGAAATATTCATTATTTTAAAAAAATTTATAATCAATTTCTAGTTTCCTAGCATTTTGAAATCATATATTTTTGATAATTCATTATGGCCAAAACTGAAAAAAATGGCCATTTTTACAGTGTTTTTTTTTTTGTATGAAAAAAATTTCCTTACCTTTCTCAATTTTTTCATTCATCATTCTTTCTAGAAAATTTTGTCTGAAAATGTTTTATTTTCTCTTTTGTTAAATAAAATTATAGTAAAAAAGGAAAAGAAAATCTAGAAAATAATTCATTAATCTCTTTCTCGCTTTTTCAAAGCTCAAAAATTCTAATCATATCATCAGCTGCATAAATGTAAGGATTGATAACGGGATTAATTGGAACAATAAAACCAACAATTAGAGTATATGTGCTATTATTTACTTTAAAATTGAAGAATATTGATGAAAGAGCTATTGAAATAGAAATGAATAATTGACTGTAAAGGAGTTTAATGTTAGAAAAGACCTAGCAAAAAAATTGGTGTACAACAAGCAATATTTGAAAAGGCAAATTTACTTGTTTCAAATAACAAAATATTTCATCAGAATTTTCTTTACAATCAATGATACCATCACAAATTTTATCATGAACAATATAATGATCTTGATTCTTACACTTGAAATATCCTTTCCTAACATAATCACCTGTTGATTTAACAGGTAGAGAATTATTAAATGATTGATGATATTGATGTTATCATCTACCACAATTAACTTCATCATCTCCATGTAAACAATGATTTAATCTATCGCAAATATTTTCCAATTTTATACAAACATTTTCCAGTTTGCATTTATATTCATTTTTGAAGCATGAAAATTTTTTCTCACCACAATTTTGTAATCTTTTGTTGTTGTTGTTGTTGTATACCCAGTCTATATAGGCCTATATTGTATTCAATTGTTTTTTTTACCTCAAATAAGGTGTTTGCGGTTTATAGATTAGATATTCGTACGAATCATATACAATATGACATTCGTTAATATTGAAACCTTCACATATATTTTTATATGATTGATCTGTACAACCCTTCTCATCTGAATTGTTAGAACAATCCTCTGTACCGTTACATCTTAAGATTTTGCTTTTACATTGATTATCACAAGAAAATTGTGTCTGTTTATTACAAGCTGAAGAAATTGAATAAAGATGATGACAATGATGATGGTGATAAAATAAAAACTATCAAAATTTTTGATATTCTTTAATAAGTGCTTTAGTATTTTTACGAATTTCATCACTTTCATCCATACAATTTGGTGAACCATCACAAACCTGTTTAGCTGATATACATTGGCCATTTTTACATCTGATACTACATTATTAATTAATTAATTGCAGTCAAATATTTAGATGCCAATTCTTACTTGACATTTGAATTACATGCTTCTCTTTCTATGTAAAACAGACTTTGTTAATGATGTTCTGAACTTGTTTTATGTGTGTGTTTGTTTGTTTGTTTGTTTACCACAATTCTCTTCATCAGATTTGTCCAAACAATCAGAATGATAATCGCAAACTAGAGTATGTTTTATTATTCCCCTTCCGTCAAGGCATTGAAAAACGGTATCATTTGTTGAATTATTACAATTCATCTCATCTTCATTATTTATACAATCATTAACACCATTGCA
>CAJFCJ010000205.1:78653-95190 GCA_904063045.1 Dimorphilus gyrociliatus
TATGTGTACAGAACACTGCTGATTATTAACTTAATTTCACTTATGTATAACTGTAGACTTGGTGTAGTTGCTATTAAAAAGTTGTGGGCATTTGACATTAAAGGAAGCATATGTAATTGAGCTTAGAGAACATATACATTTAGAAAGGTATTTATTGCACACATCTTTGATAATTAGACAGATCAAGATAAATCACAACTTATTAATAATACAGATTTACCAAATGCAGTAATATTTGAAAAAGTTTTGCTAACTTCAATTGAAGAAATTCTTTCAGTATTAACTATCCAGCTTCCATAATAACACTCAAAAAATGGCATCATTAATTGTATTTGCCTCCAGTATACCAAATAAAAAGATAGAATTAGCTCTGAAATTTATACAGATTATTTAAAAGTTCTACACCAGTGGGTTTAATGCAGGGCAACCACTATACATGTTTGAAGAGACCAGCAATTTTATCCAATCCAGTCCTGTGATATGAGGAAAGCCATTAAACTTTGGCTCTTTTAATCTATGTATACCACATACAACTGGTATCAGCAGAGTTTTACTTTTTTACAGAGAAATACTGAATAAATGACTGTTGAGGCAAACAGAAATAGCAAAAATTGGAATTTGTGACAAATACACACAGAGTATGATTAAGATGTACAAGATTTGGATTAGTGTTTCATTCACAATTTTGTCAATTTAATCATTATTTTGCCCCACATACATTCGTCAGCTATACTCTACAATAGAGAAGTAGTATTGAACCAGTATTGTACTATGCAGATAGCACTGATAGAGATAAGCAGTATTCATCTAGTTTCAACAAGGGCAGTGCATACACATTGTGTGGCAATAAAACCTATTAAATTATATACAGAATATTGCTATTTATGACCTAGCATTAATATTAAAAATTTATTAATCCATACATTTAGGATTTTGGACTAAAAGTAGTGGAATTAAATATGAATTATGCTTAAATTCTAAGTTTAGATTATATTCACTATCCAACAGTATTGTGTATACAATACTGTTCTACTTAACATGCATTAATCAGATATACTTCCTCCTTATATGCTGATGCTAAAATTACTAACTTAATCAATTAAATATCATTGTTCAAGTAGAATATAAAATTGGTCAAATAAACAATTCACATGTTTTCTTGATTGTTGGACTAGTCCTATTAAAATTGTTACATCTTATGCAACTCTCCAACCTTCAAAATTCAACTATTATTTAGAAGAGAAAAATAATCAAAACATGAGCATATTTACAACTTTTCTTTGTCTTGAAGCTTCCTTTATTGATGTTTATAAAAAAACTATTATCTGAAAGAATGTTGAAGAAAGGATGTGACAGAAAACGTCCATGAAAGAAAACATCCATAAACCAAAACAGAATGTCCATAAACTGAAAGAAAATGTCCATGAACCAAAAGAAAACATAAAATTAAAATAAATTTCATTTAAGTGTAAATATATGTTGAAAAACAAATTAACAGAATGGTTATAAAAACTGGTAGAGATGAAAAAATCTTCAGGAAAAGAGATACAAAATGTCAACTTTCTTTTCTATTTTCACTCTCTTGAGGTAATATGAAATTTAAAATTTTTAAAGTTTTTGTTGTTTCATTAATCTTTGTGATTAAAAAATTGTTGATTATTTTATTAATAATCAATCTAAACATAAATTTAGCAATTTTGTTTCTTAATGATTTTTTTTTTCAATGTTATTGTCATAATACTAATTGCTATATGAATAATGATAATAGTGATATCACCAATTAACTTATTAATTTTAATTTAGCACTTTTTCTGGAATATTTTAGAAAAAAATATTGAATAATGGACAATTGTTCTATTTGCAATGATAAATTTTTGGTAGGCAAATAAAAGGCCAATGCTCATTGTGTCTGCATATTTGTCATATAAAATGTCTGCAAGGTTTGTCTTATCGTTTTTGAAAAACACATATTTAATATTTTTTCTTATAGATTCATCAACAGAATCACCACTCTATTTGAGTTGTTTTAAAATAACTAAAATATCATGTTTGTGATTAAAGAGAATTGATGATCCAGAAAAACAAAGGAATGTGTTGTAAAGAATATTAACTCTATTGTAAAACCTAATGAGGAAAAAGAAAAAAAAATTGATTTTTTGGAAAAGAATATTGAGAACAATAACAAGATAAAGGAGGAAAAATTATATGTGGAAGAGAAAGGAGAGATTAGTCAAGGACAAAAAAAAGTACTGAAGAATTCACAGATGAATTGAGATTATCTTTATCTTGGAGTAGCAATGACATTTCAGATGAAAGTATGGTTGGCAAAGAAAATATCATTAATGGAAGTGACATTGAATATGATAATGAAATTGAAGTTGAAAATTTTGAAACAATTCAAAATGCACATATAGAATCTGCAAAAATTGAGGAAGAATCTTTTGAAAGTGAAACATCTGCCAAAGAAAATTCTTCTGATGATTTTCATTTTAAAATTCTGCCACATGGAAGTCAAAAAGGCAAAGACTTACTGTTTCACAAAGGTTTTTCATATACTATTAAATGAAAAACAAAAACAACTACTGTATGGACTTGTTCTGTCAGAAGAAAAAAAAGAAAATGTAAAGCAAGCATCAATCAAAAAGGAAGCAATTTTGCAATTGGGACAAACATTCATTGTCATTCACCAATAAAAAATTTAAAAACCAGGATTCGTATAAGAAATGAAATCAAAGACAATTGTTCTAGTGATATCAATTCTTCAGGTAAAAGAATTGCTGTAAATGTTCTGGTCAAGTATTCTAGTGCTTCAAACTTATCAAATATAATTAATTGTAAAGAAGTGGCAAATTGGAATAGAAGGAAGAACAGGCCTATTGTACCCAATGATAAAAACTTTGAGCTGAATATGATATTCATTCCTAGTAGATAGTTCGTAATAGCAGGTTGCAAAATTACCAAACTGTCTTCCAATGTTGAGGAGTAGATGGATGGTTCCAGTAGAGGTTGTTTCCAGGTTATCTTCCCAGGTCCTTGGGTCCAGATGGAAGCTGCATGCTGAATGAGAAAAATGAAGATTTATATACTCTGAGGTTTGCCTCTGACATCCAATCATCACTTTACAGTTGCCGAAATGTGTAGTTCATATTTATGTTTAGTAAGAGGATGTTACAAGGTTGAACATTTAGGAAGGTTAATTGAATTATAACTTGGCCACACCCTAGGCAAGTTAATTAAATTATAACTTGGTCAAACCTTTATTGGTAATTAAAGATGAGCCTTGAAGCTGACTAATCAGACTTATGTTTGGCCAATGTTATAGCATTTTCTTAAGATGTACATGTATAAGTTGCATAAAATAGTAGAGTTCAAGCATGTTAAATATAACCAAGGTTGTACATTATAATAAAGATTTAGTAATTTTTGTTAAATTATAGATGAAAAGCAAACTACAAATTCTGCCTACATTAGTTCATTTGTGTACTTTGTTGTATTGTAATTGTAGGAATTTCTGGTTCGTCACAACTGTAATCGTCCTTTCCAATCATTTACCAACTTGCCAAAGTACTGTCCAAATAGAACCTTTAAAGTTTGTCCACAAATAGTCTAACAAAGGCAATTTCGGTAGAAATTGATCAACAAAACACCAGTATTTCGTCCAAAGAATGTATTGAGTAAAATGAGCTTCTAGTTCTAAACAAGCTAGTTTAAACAACTAGCTGATGGTTAGAAAACTGAACTATCAACTGTTAATTTCGTAGGGTTTATATACTCTTTTAAGGGTTGATAGTTCACAAATTTCAATGTTCACAAAAACAAAAGTAACATTTGAAGACAAAGAAAAGTTCTAAATATGGTCATGTTTTTATTGTTTTCCTCTTCTAAATAATAGTTGAATTTCGAAGGTTGGAGAGTTGCATAAGATGTAACAATTTTAGTAGGACAAGTCCAACAATCAAGAAAACATGTAGATTGTATATTTGACCGTTTTTATATTCTACCTTAATAATGATATTCAATTGATTGAGTTAGTAAATTTAGCATGAGCATATAAGGAGGAAGTATATCTGATTAATGCATGTTAACAAGAACAGTATTGTGTATACAATACTGTTGAATAGTGAATATAATCTAAACTTAGAATTTAAGCATAATTGATAATTAATTCAACTAGTTTTAGTTCGAAATCATAAATTTATGGATTAATAAATTGTAATATTAATGCTAGGTTGCAAATAGCAAATATTCTTTATATAATTCAATAGGTTTTATTACTGCATAACGTGTATGCACTGCCCTATGCGAAACTAGGTCACTACTGCTTATCTTTATCAGTGCTATCTGCATAGTACAATACTGGTTCAATACTACTTCTCTATTGTAGAATATAGCTGACGAATGTATGTGTACAATTTGAAACCTGTTTTTTTTTAAATGTAGATTTAATTCAAGAAATTTCTAAATCAATGCTTAACAATAGCATTGAGTTCGCTTGAGTCACTATACTATCATCTTGATGAACATCAATACAGTCAGTTTCCTTTACCTTTATAAATACTCTATATTAGGAGCCTTCTAAAATTCAAAAAAAAAATGAATAGAATTAGGCCTAATAGCCATGTGATTTACCACATGACAATGCCAGATCAGATATCAGTCTATAAACTCCCCAAAATCATCAGAATGATGATGAATTGAAAAAAGGAGTAATGGCACTTTTTAGGTGCAAACTGCCTGAATACTTTGCCAAAGGAATTGATATGATTCCTGCCAGGTGGCAAACTTGCATTGACAATAATTGGGAATACAGAGCTAAATAGACGGGCCAACAGAAAATTCCCCAAGTGAGATATTTGAAATATCATTTCGGATTGAACAATGTTTAGGAGGAACAAAGTAGCTACTGTTTTTTGTAGTTAGGGGAGTTCCATCTAAGGGTTAAGGGTAATCAAAAAGCTTAGGAGAGACAAGAGCCAGGCTAGGGTTAGAGTTAAACCATACATTTTGAAATGTTTTCTGTTGCAACCAATTAGACATACTTATGACATAATTAAAGATTTATGAACAAGCATTTTGTGAATTTTTTTAAATTAAGTTTATTTTTCAATAGTCCCTTTCATAGTCTACACTTTTAGACTTACCAAATAGAAGACAAGTGTAGACTAGCATTTTGTCCTAAAATAGTATTGTGACTCAAGTGAACTCAATGCTATTGTTAACCATTGATTCAGAAATTTCTTGAATTAAATCTTCTTTTAAAAAAAAACAGGTTTCAAATGAACTAATGTAGGCAGAATTTGTAGTTTGCTTTTCATCTATAATTTAACAAAAATTACTAAATCTTTATTATAACAAAAACAAATTCTTTAAGTAGTTTTCTCCTGAAAACTCCATTAAAGTTCTGTATAAAACTCACTTCGATATCCTCGCATTTAAAACTTAGTCACAAAGGGTAGGTAAAATCCATAGCATTTTTCATAGTCTTTGAACCTCATATCCTTACATTTTAACAATGATTGTGTTATAAATCTTTTTTAGCCATGTCAAAAATTCAGTTTTCCGCTTAATTTTACAATCTTGCCCTGGAAAGAGGAGAATTCAGGCCATTTTTAACTTACAAAAATTTAAAATTCACCCTATATCATTACATATGAATGACTGTGTAATTTTTTTTGAAAGCCACCTTCAGAAGTTAAACATGTCTATTATATAGTGTCTTTTCTTTAATGGGAGAGATCTAGTTTAAAAAACTACGTGATATTGGAATAGGCTTTCTTGACATCACTTGAATACGAACAATTAAAACTTTGCTCTAGTTTAACATAATAGGTAAATAATTTGTTTAATAAAAGTTTGTTATATGCCTTATTTCACAAGGGAACTTTATATAAGCATCAAATTCATGCTACATTCTCAAAACAGAAAAAATGGAGAACAGTCATTTTAAAGGAGAAAATGTTGCTAAGCACTACAAAAGTTTTCGACCATCCTATCCAGAATCTTTGAGTAAAAGTATTCTTGAATTTTTGGATGAAAAAGTTAATATATTTTTTGTCTCTTAATTTTTTTAAGCAATTTTTTTATATAAAGATATTTTTTTCTCTTAAAAGCTTCCAAAAGATTTAGCAAGGAAATTAGCATTAGATGTTGGATGTGGATCTGGGCAAAGTATAGAATGTGTTGCTCCATTTTTTGAAAAAGTTATTGGTATTGATATCAGTGAAGATCAGATAATAAAAGGAAGGGAAAATAACATTTTTAAAAATGTTGAATATGTGTAAGTTGAAGACCAAATATAGTCATGTTTGTAAAAAATTTATTTTATTAATAATAATACCATATAGAGTTGGAACTTTTAAGGAATTACCAGCTGAAGACAACTCAGTTTCATTAGTAATTTGTGGAACAACCGTTCATTGGTTTAACCCAATTGAAGAGTTTTATGCAGAAGTTAAAAGAGTTCTTGTACCAGGTGGTTGCCTAGCAATATTTGCCTACTCTAAATCTTTTATAACTGGATTGCCCAAACCTTTGAATCATCATCTAAACTTATTTTTTACCAATGTAAGAAAGATTTATACACAATATTTTTTATTATATAGCAATTTAAAAGGATTTTTTTTAAATAGGTTTTGAATAAAATAGCTTATGAAGCTCCAAAAGAAATTAAGATTCTTTTTGACAACTATGAAAATCTTGAAATGCCATTTGAAGATGTAACTAGGTATTTTATATAGCATTTACTTTAACATTACTAATTCATTTTCTTTTCTTATAGAGATAATTCAGTAATGATGACGAAAGAATTGACTTTTGATAAATTTGCTGGCTTTTACAAAACTACTACTTTATATAAGGCATACAAAGAAAAATATCATTCGGATCCATTAGAAGAAAACAGAACTTTGTAAGTTTAAAATCAAACAACTAATGAAAAAAGATAATTTGTTTTTGTTACATTTTCTATATAGACTTGAAGAAATACAGAATGATAAGCACTTCAGTAATAACACAAAATTTGAGGTCACATGGCCAATTTCCACTATTTATGGGAGAAAATGTAAAGGTTAAATTATTGTTTTCAATTCTTTAAGGTTTTTTTGGATGTTCAAAAAACCATACAGTTTTGGTGTTGTTACTCTAACTGATAAGCCAGTAATGGATTTTATTCCAAATGCTTCATAGCTGCTAACCTTACTAAATATATATCAACTGTTTTAATAATTGTCTTAACACATTTCCAATCAAATATTTTATAAAACAATAACCCTCATATGAGTTATCAATGACTTTTTATCTGGAAAATAAAATTGGAAATTTTTTTACCAATTGTACTTTGTTGTATTGTAATTGTAGGAATCTCTAGCTTATCAAATTCGAATTCGTCCTCACCAATCATTTACCAATGTACCAAAGTACTGGTCCAAATAGAACCTTTCAAGTTCGTCCACAAGTTGTCTCAACAAATGAAACTTTACAAGAAATTTACCAACAAAACAGCAGTATTTTGTTCAAAGAGAATTTATTAAGTAAATGAGTTTCTAGTTCAAAACAAGCAAGTTTTAACACAAAGTTAGCTGTTAGAAAACTGAACCGCCTACTGATAAATTCATAGGCTTTATATACTTTTCCAAAAGTTGACAATTCACAGATAAAAATATCTACACAAAACAAATGCATCATTATGGATAAAAGGAAAGTTCAAATATGGTTCCATATTTGTTAACTTTGCTTTGTTAAGGAAAACTGTTGTCAATAGGTCAGAAAATTGCATAAGATGTAACAATTTTTGGTAAATGTTGGATTGGTTCCAACACACAAAAATAGACAGAAGGAAGAACAGGCCTATTGTACCCAATGATAAAAACTTTGAGCTGAATATGATATTCATTCCTAGTAGATAGTTTGTAATAGCAGGTTGCAAAATTACCAAACTGTCTTCCAATGTTGAGGAGTAGATGGATGGTTCCAGTGGAGGTTGTTTCCAGGTTATCTTCCCAGGTCCTTGGGTCCAGATGGAAGCTGCATGCCGAATGAGAAAAATGAAGATTTATATACTCTGAGGTTTGCCTCTGACATCCAATCATCACTTTACAGTTGCCAAAATGTGTAGTTCATATTTATGTTTAGTAAGAGGATGTTACAAGGTTGAACATTTAGGAAGGTTAATTGAATTATAACTTGTCCACACCCTAGGCAAGTTAATTAAATTATAACTTGGTCAAACCTTTATTGGTAATTAAAGATGAGCCTTGAAGCTGACTAATCAGACTTATGTTTGGCCAATGTTATAGCATTTTCTTAAGATGTACATGTATAAGTTGCATAAAATAGTAGAGTTCAAGCATGTTAAATATAACCAAGGTTGTACATTATAATAAAGATTTAGTAATTTTTGTTAAATATAGATGAAAAGCAAACTACAAATTCTGCCTACATTAGTTCATTTGTGTACTTTGTTGTATTGTAATTGTAGGAATTTCTGGTTCGTCACAACTGTAATCGTCCTTTCCAATCATTTACCAACTTGCCAAAGTACTGGTCCAAATAGAACCTTTAAAGTTCGTCCACAAATAGTCTAACAAAGGCAATTTCGGTAGAAATTGATTAACAAAACACCAGTATTTCGTCCAAAGAATATGTATTGAGTAAAATGAGCTTCTAGTTCTAAACAAGCTAGTTTAAACAACTAGCTGACGGTTAGAAAACTGAACTATCAACTGTTAATTTCGTAGGGTTTATATACTCTTTTAAGGGTTGATAGTTCACAAATTTCAATGTTCACAAAAACAAAAGTAACATTTGAAGACAAAGAAAAGTTCTAAATATGGTCATGTTTTTATTGTTTTCCTCTTCTAAATAATAGTTGAATTTCGAAGGTTGGAGAGTTGCATAAGATGTAACAATTTTAGTAGGACAAGTCCAACAATCAAGAAAACATGTAGATTGTATATTTGACCGTTTTTATATTCTACCTTAATAATGATATTCAATTGATTGAGTTAGTAAATTTAGCATCAGCATATAAGGAGGAAGTATATCTGATTAATGCATGTTAAAAAGAACAGTATTGTATACACAATACTGTTGAATAGTGAATATAATCTAACCTTAGAATTTAAGCATAATTGATAATTAATTGAACTAGTTTTAGTTTGAAATCATAAATTTATGGATTAATAAATTGTAATATTAATGCTAGGTTGCAAATAGCAAATATTCTTTATATAATTCAATAGGTTTTATTACTGCATAATGTGTATGCACTGCCCTATGCGAAACTAGGTCACTACTGCTTATCTTTATCAGTGCTATCTGCATAGTACAATACTGGTTCAATACTACTTCTCTATTGTAGAATATAGCTGACGAATGTATGTGTACATTATTCTTACAGTTTGGTTCTATATTCATCCTTCATCAATTCTACATCTCTCTTCTAAGTGGCTTACTCCTGGTTCGGTTCTATTTGGACCAGTACTTACCTACAACCTCAACAGGAAAGTACAATATGCTTTTTTCTTTTTTGAAGACATGAACACAGTTAATAGTGGTACTTGTTTCAATGCATCATTTTTTTTCAGAATTCCATGAATAGAGAATATTTGTATAAAAGGATTATGAGCATGTTTAAAAGTACCATCAAGAAATCATGTTTTAGTTGAGGAAAGAAGTTCAATTTTCTTGTTAGTTGCAAATAATATAATTTGAAAGCCATTTTCATTTATATCTTTCCTTGGAAATCTGTCAGGTAAAAAGGTATGGTTTAGAAAAAAATTAATACCATCTGGTTCTCTTGGACAATTTTTTCTCTTATGATAATTGACAACTTGTACACAGGATGTTACTTTTGCTAAATGATCTGCATCTGTATGATTTATCAAAACCTCTTCTGCAATTCTTCTTCCACTTAGTATTAGATTTTCTTTACTTTTGGCTTTTAAATCACTTCTTATCAACAGCTTCTTCTCATTATCCTTATTTCCCAAATGTATGTGTGCTCTTTTACCCAAAATAAAAGAAGTTCCATTTTGATTGACACTTGCAGGACATCTTTGATTTTTATTTCTTCTGCTGCAAATCCATACAGTTCTCCTCTTTGTTTTAAATTTTATGTTAAGAAAAAAGCCATTATGCACTAGTAAATCCTTTCCTTTCTGACTACCATTTTTTATAATTTCAAACTTAGATGAATCAAAAAATTTAATACTGGATGGTTCTTTTTCAAATGAGCTTTCTTCAACATCACTGACTTAAAAATTAGGATCACTACCAACACTTGAATTTGTAATATCAATTGAAGGATTATCAGTGTCCATATCCTGATTGTCATATAAATCATAATGAAATGGTATTTGATAATCATTTGGACTATTGCTATCATTGACATTTTCCACAGCTTTATCAGCATATTGTTGATCACATATTTTATACAACACTATTTTTAAATGGCATTTTGACATTCTTAAACAGACTGAGCAAAGACATATGTCAGACCCTGTTTAATAAATTATAAACATTTAAAAAATAAAATTACTGAAACTAACCATTAACACACTTATTGTGGTAATTATGGTAACAAAGATTGCATTTGCAACCAGTGTTATTTCTTTTGATAAATTTTTTACAAATATTACATGACACCATGCTTCTTCCAGGGAATGATTTTGAAAGTTATCCAATTTTCTTAAAATAATTAATTTTTTTATTTAATTTCAAGTTAGGATGTATCTTAAACTATTCATATATTAATTGATTCATTATTTATGTTAATAACTCCCATATTAGTCAAAAAAATATCTAAAAACAATAATTAGACCTTACATGTATCTGAGTGATATTTGGAGAGGAAGTAGAATTATTGATGGCAAAAGATTATCTTAAAAAAATTAAAAACTGGTAAAGAAGAATTTTTTTATAAATAGAAAGAGTTTAATTTATGAGTTTTAGCAATCATTTTTATAATCTCTGGTTTAATAAAATAAGTAATCTTTAGAATAAAAATTTATAACTATATTTATAATTAGGGTTCTTTAATCAAAAACCAAAAATATTAGTTATATACAGTCTTTAAACTACACTGGGTGTTTTCAACAAGGACAGTGGGCATTTTCAACAATGGGCGTTTTCAACAACCCCTGTAGTTGGCTACTTCTTTGCAATTGTGCAAACCACATTTTCCATTCAAAAGAATTTCCTCAGCTATTCTTTTTCCTGATGATTTAATATCATTAGCAGATTTCTCTTTGATATCATTTCTAATGACAATCTGCTTTTCAACATTTTTCACTGGTGAGGGTTGTGGTTTTTTCTGCCACAATGGAAATTTTTTTCTTTTTGAATGATGGTAGCAGAACATTTGTTAGATTTATTACGAACTGAGTAAATCCATGTTGTAGTAGCTTTTCTTTTGATTTTAACATTAAAGGTATATCTATTATAGATTAAAATGTCTTTTCCTTTCTGACTTGCTTTTAGTAAAATTTTAAAATGACATTTGTCTGTGTCATTTTTGGTTTGATCAATATCACTTTCAAAAGACTCTTCCTGCACATCAGACATTTCTCCACCAGTGACTGTAGTCATTGTACTTATTTCAATTTCATTACTGAACATAATATCCTCCTCATTCATAATACCTTGAACTCCTTTTGAACAATCAGCAATGCTTTCCATACTATCAAAAGAAAATGATAATCTCAACTCCTTTCTGGATTTGTGCTTTGTTCTTTTTCTTCATCTATTCTCTTCAACATTACAACACAATTTCTTTTTGAGATTTGAAAACAACTTAAACATAATGGTGAATTTTGCTGCTGGATCTGGATTATTTGAATGATTGATATTTTAAAGGCATAAATAATACAAACCCTGAATGCACTTGATATGGCATGTTTTGAAACAAAGACAACATTTGCCTTTAATTTGGCTGCCTATGAAGGCATCATTGCAGATATAGCATGTGTTTTCCATTGTTGAAAATTTGAGAATATTCTTTTTCAAACCTTGGTAAGTAATAATTTGTTAGAGTAAAATTGATAAGAAGAGTCAAAATATATTTAAAAGTTGATAATAAGATTACCACAAGCATTACAATGTAAAAATCAAATTAAAAGATAAAAATGAACTTAAAATTGTCAATTTTTTAGTTAGGATGATATATAAACTTTTGATTATAAAAATCCTTTGTAGTGTTAAAAAATTAATATAATAATATAGCTTTGAAAACAATAAATAAAAAATTTTCACATTACCTCTAATGAGTGATAATAAAGAAGGTAGTAGAATTTTTCTTTCTTACTGCCTGAAGATTTCCAATTGTTTTTAGGAGCATTTATTTTGAATTTTGTGAAATATTGTAAAAAATTTATATATTATTTTGTGCAGATATTTTTTAATTAACATAGCCTGTTCTTCTGTCGGCATTAGAAGACTTTCTCTGAACTGGTGGATGTTTTCTGTAAGCCTGTGGACATTTTCTGTCACTTTTGGGACGTTTTCTGTTCTTTAGTTAATTTTATATAATTCTTTTTTTTTTGCTGAAATAATGACATATATCAAAAAAGAGTATATCTTTCTATATCATCATTGTAAAAATGGTGAAATTTTTTACATTTTTTTCAACTTTTTTGACAACTTATTTTTGGGGACGTTTTCTGTCTGAACCATTGAAAAAATAAAACAGAAACAACCGTTTTCAAATACTTTTGGAGAGAAGAATCTATTCTCATTGCAGACAGTTACAGTTGGAAGTTCCAGTACATTGTTATAAACATTACTTATTTGAGAAATTCTTTCATATAAGAGATATGATCATGAAGTTGATAGACCATATATAAAAGAAATGCTCATAAGATCCTCTTGAAAATGGAATTTTCATGACTTGTAGTATAGTTTATTCCAATTATACTAATGCTATTCTCTTCTCTTCTCTTCAGATTTTAATTTCTGTTGCTGTTGCTGTTGCAGTTCCATAGCAACTTTATAAAAAACATTTGATTTGATGAGACAAAATGATAAGATATTCTGCTAGGGAGATGTGTAGAGAGAGATTTGTGATTCTCTTTAGACCTATATGCCAATGTCAACATATGATTAACAAGGCTTTTACATTAATGTGTTTTATGCATTTGCATGAATTTTTCATGTTGATGAAACAATGGATATTATGGTGCATTCACTTCTTTCTTCTATTCCAATCAATCAATTATTAACTAGCCCTGACATTGGCTCTTATCAATGTTATATTAGTAATAAAACTTGAGATATGTAAATCAGACTCTAAAAATCCCTCTATTCTGCCAATTTTACATATTTCATTCTCTCAACCTTCCCAAGTTACCCAAAGCATGTAAGTCATTTTCCTTGGCTAACCCAATTATAGAAATCATATTACTCATATCGAGTATCTCCACTTTCATCACTGTTTTGGCTTTCTAGATAAATGAATAAAAGAGAGGCTAGTGGCTTAGTTAAAAAGAATCAATGATTTTTTTTTGTTAAATCAATTTTAAATAAATTGTCTAATCCTTTAAAGGAAAATTGTTTTAGTTCAGAAATTTTTGAACCAATTAATGAAAGATGTTCAAGTGATGTTAAAGTTTTAAATGATAAATTGTCAATAGATTTAAAAGTATTGTATGAAAGATTCAAAACTCTTAATGATGGTATGAGAAGGATACTTGAATTTAAATATCTTAGAAAGCTTCTTTTTACAGCAATTTTCTTCATCGTCACTATTTGGACAGTGTCCTATACCATCACAGACATTTTGTAATGGTATACAATAATAGGAGGAGCACTGAAATGATCCTTCAATACACAGCATTGATAGACAATTTGATAAATCGAAATATGGAAATTGGGGTTTGGTTATCAATTTACCCAAACTATTGTATTTTAAGTGGCATTTTGTTGTTGCATTATCATTTAAAGGATCACTGTCTCTCCGATTCCATATTTGGCATCTGTTATCTAAAGAAAAGTGAATTCTATTCTGTTATTTGAAATCTCTGGACTAATTTTTCATTTCAAAAATCTACCCGAATCGTATGACAACTTTTTACAAATTTTTTTCAAACATTCATTTTGGGCTTCATCTTTGCCATCTTTACAATCAATTCTATTGTCACATGCATTTCCAATATCTATGCATTCATTAGAACAATAGAATTGGGACGAATTGCATTCATCTTTTAGGAAAACAGTTGGAGGAATAGTCTGATATTTCATCTTTCCATTTTGTATTTCCTGATTTACTTATTTCATCTGATCTGTCTATACAGTGTTTCTCTCCATCACATTTTAAAGAAGCTTTTATACATTCGCCAGTTTTACATCTAAATAATTCTAAACAATTATTAAGCAACACTCAAACTTGTCAAATATTACTGTATCTCTCCAGTTTTACAGTTGACGTATTCTATAAAAAAGAAAAAATCCTTTTTTGTGTTTTTCTTTCAACATGTTCATTGATTTTTAATCATAAAACTATGTTTTTTTTTATGTAAGGAGAGAATCACCTACTAAATGTCTTAAAATTTGAACACCTGAGATAAGCATATGGTAAAACAACTAGTTTTGTAAAAAAAGAATTTTATTTCATTTTTAAATATCCATTTCTGCAGTCTCATACATTGTTAACAAATTGGCAATGAACTATAAAAGGAGTGTTATATTTTGAATATTTATCCATAAAATATTTTACAGCTCCATACATAAATCCAAAATAATTACAAAACATCTATTTCACACCAAAAATGATTTTATTGTACAAGATTGAAGTTGAAAAACTTGAATTAGATTATAGAGATTCAGTTTGAAAACTATTGCTGATTTGTAATGAAAAGAAAACACTTATGAGAAATTGAATTATAATTTTTCATTCTCTCTTGACCTTGACCTACATTTGTCTGCTGTAATTGTTAAGTCAATTAAACTAACTTTTAATTATTACTATATTTTTTATTATTCTTCTTAGAGATTTTAAAAACATGGTACTAATTTTAAAACCACTTTTTTTCCCTATTTATATTAAAATTATTATTTCAATTAATCTTTGTACAAAAAAGAAATTAATATCAATTCTTAAAAGATCTACATTAGGTTTAAAGGTCATGTGATCATTATAACAATCTAATGTTCAGTATTTCTTTTTCATTATTAAAATAATTATGTCAATTTTAGTTGTTTGAGTTGATAAAGAGGGGTATGAGAGAGAATGTCCTATTTTCGAGTGTTAAAAAGGGTAATAATGGCATATCCAGGGGCTCCAACTATTCGTTCAAGCGTATTCATCAATAAAGCAACTACTATTGATTATTCTTTATATTCTATTTAAAATGAATAAATCTTTTATAAATATTAGTTGTAGAAGTTGTCCATAGATATGAATTGTCTTTTTGAAGTAATTATTCATCTGCCAACATCAAGAGAGGAAGATTATCAAGTATCACCTGGGTATCATCCTATTTGTTTATTATAAGGTCAATGCCCTTACTGAAATTTGTTTCCAGACCTCTCCTACTGAAAGATTAATTTACAACAAATACCAGAAACCTTTATGCTTGGTGATTAATCAATTATTTACTGATACAAGTTATACTTTTTGTCAGACTATAACAAATATAAATGTATCACACCAGACATTTTTATCATATTTTCTAATTGGCCAGGTAGGACAAACAACTATCTAAGAAACCTACAATCTCGTAGCTATGAGATGTTGGATAATTTAAATAAATAAACTATCAATCACTGTGGTATTTTTGAATATACATAATTAAAAAACACTGTTTAAAATGAATGCAGGCTGAAATATTATAAAATCATTTTAAATATGTATTTACATTGATATTTTCATTTGAAAAAATGATATTGTGCAGAATGAAGATATTTCACATTTTTGTTTGCATCACCTACTTAATAAATTGCAGATATTCTAACATGGCGTCACCATTGTCAGGTTTGTGTATGTGATAATTTACATTAAACTAAGTACTAATGTTTGTCCCAATAGACAGGGAAAAACTGATCAATGTGGCCAATAGAGACAATGGAGCAACTTGCAAAGCATCTACTTCCTTGGCTGGAAATCCAAAACCAGTTTGCCGTTATGCTCAAATTGCTTTTTGGTATACACCTTTAGACTGGGTATCTGATTGTAATAGAAATCAATGTGATCAATCTTGGATTGAAATTACCTTTAAAAAAGAATATGATATAGTAGAGGTTTACATAGAACAGAGAGCATTTTTTCAGTATAAAGGAATACAAACCATTTATATATATTTCGGAAGAAACCAGAAAAAGAAATTCAAAATAAATAGAACAAATAGTGCCTTATTATTTAAATATGGATTTGGTTTTGCGTCAAAAAAGTTGAAAATTCAAGCAAACGAACTAATCTCAACATCATCAATAAATGTTGGATTTAATACAATATTCGCTTTTACATATGATGACGGTAAGATTTTGGAATTAGAAAAAATACAAAAGCATCTATATCCTTTTTTTGATTTCCAAAGATCCATCACTA
>CAJFCJ010000206.1:0-18173 GCA_904063045.1 Dimorphilus gyrociliatus
AAAGAAACTATAAAATTGAAATAGTTTTGTTGAAATTCCTTTTTGAAATATTACATTTAATGGTATTAGACAACAGCAGCAGGTTTGATTTTCTCTCATTGGTATTTTGTCCAGTTGTTTTAGACATGTCAAACAAATCAAGTGATCAAACTCTATTTTAAAAGCTGAAGAGCATCTCAAATTGTTTCCACATTGGAAACATTTTTTCATATGTACAAAGTTTGAATAGATAACGCTACAAATTTTAATATTGTGTATTCTATGTCCAGAATTTCTTTCAACCACTTCCCTAAAGTACTCAATTTTCTTACAATTTCCAACATCTTCCAATAATGATTGAAGAAAATCAGATTCAAATTTCAATGCTAATCGATTCATTAATTTTTCGGGTAGAATAAACATACTCATATTCTGAAAGATTGAGTAGAGAGTATATAAATTTTTCTCTTTTACTTCTATGTCATTTAAAATAAATCTGTTTGGAACTTTGCAACAATCACAAATGCTTTTGTCAGAGTGTTCAAGTTCAAGAAGGCAATCAAGACAATAGCAATGATTAAAGTTCATCCTAAAAGTCACTAAAAGCTGACTCTCCTCTGTTCTATTGCAGTTTTCGCAATATCTATTAAAGACTATAGCTCTCGCTTTTAAACAAACTTGCCTCAAACCATTTTCGAAAATTACTGGATAGAGAGGCATTTTCAAATCAAGTGATAACTCCTCAAATTTTTTTAAAGGAAAGAAATTCTGAAGATTTTTCAAACTGTTTTCATTGTCAATACAATCAGTACAATAAGTGAACCGATTGAATAGTTCAAATCCATAATTGGTTATCTTTCCATAACAATACATGCAGTGTAGACCTTGATCTGCAATGTAGATTATTTTGCTAATCCAGACAAAAATTTCAAATTTTGACTTTTTAAATTTCCTCAAATGTTGAGATTTGTTTTCTACTATTCTCTTGAATTTTTTAATATCAAAGTTTTCCTGCAAATCATTAAGAATTGAGAGAATATATTTCGATTTGAAGGATAACGACAAACTAATCATTAACGCATGTGGAAGACATTTTAGATTGAATTTTATAAATAACTTGTAACAATTTAAAACACGCTCATTCATTGCTATTTCACCAAAGATAATTAATTTTTGTACTTTGCAACAATAACATTCCAATTGACTCTCTTTAACATCTTTTTCCAGGCATTGAAGACAATAAAAGTGATTTAGAGCCAGTTCAACTGAATTATTTGGTTTCAATCTTTGACCACAAACAGTACACCTTTCTTCGATTAGAGTACAGTAGAAGAGTTTTTGAATTTGAATATTTCTTATGCCTATGCCCTTTCGTCTAATAGATATCTGATGTTGAGAATTTTCTTCAACCCATCTCTTAAAATCTACAGCCAATTCCTCTTTAGATTTAGATGGACTAAGCAATAATAATTGCTGTTTATTACGAAATTTGCTATCTAATTTCATTGATAAAGACACCATTGCATCATTTGAAAGATATTTCATTCCATTTTTGAAGAACATTTGATAAATATTTTTACAATTTTCATCAATTTCTCCAAATAAAATACGGATTGGAATTTTACAACAAAAACAATATTTTCTTTTTCCATCAATTACTTTTTGTAGACAATCAATACAGCAAAAATGTTTTAATAATAATTCAAATGATTTATTCTCTTCAATTTTCTGTTTGCAGACGAAACAATTTCTTTTCATTCCTAATTCATTGATTTGGTAAATAATTCTTTGAACAATAACGACAAATGAATTGTCATTTTTGTTATATTTTATATGTTTATGTTTGGAATGTTTTTCAACAATATCTTTAAATTTCTGGATCACGTGACCATTTGGATTTGACATCAGAGCATCAATTAAGTCATTGTTTAGTTTATCTGCAATAATTTTAGTTTGTCCTGTAAATAGAACTTTTAATTTATTCATTTTAAATAGTTTTTTAACGAAATATTCTTTGTAGGTATTTTCATTTCTGAATAACAGAATATTTTCAATATATTTATAGAAATTATAGAAAATATGAATTTTAAAATGAATAACTGAGCCAATTGAAATATCTTTCATTCTCAAAGTCAACTCCAGAAACTCCAATGTTAAAATACCAACAACTATGTGAAGTACCAAAATCACTAATATGAAGGAAATATGAAAATTTATTGCATAAAAAACAGTACAAATCATTGTAAGTTGAGCTAAAATATCATATTTTTTAGCAATAAATTGATTGTTTCCCAAGAAATATATGTTATGTAGGATGAAATAGAGTTCAAAGCTTTTCAATTTTGATTCTAAGAGATCTATTAGATAACTTTCAAACAAGTTAAATATAAAAACTAAATATAGGCTAAAGGAGATAATGACATACATAGAACTTCTGGGAATGTTTTTAAACATTCTACCACAGTTACATATGTCAAGGAGACTGGATAAAAACTGACAAAGCCCAATAGTTGATATAACTTTGATAGAATCAGTTGAAATGTAATTATATTCATTTTGATAAGTCACAAAGTATTTTCCATCTCTTTTGAATGATTTATACTGAATACTTTCTTCACTGTTGTCAAACAGACTAGGATAGACGAAACCATATTTATAAATTCCACAATCTAAATGCTCAACATTGATCTCGTAATTAAGAAATGATTTTCTAGATTTTATCAACAATTTTAGACCAGTTTCTCTAGCAAACATCTCTAATTCCAGCGAATTTTTTATTGGCCTAGCTGTCAATAAATATTTCAAAAGATTAATCCAATTAATCAACGATAGCCTTTTTGTAGGTTTACTATATGAACTGACCATAGTATATTTTTTGCCATTTCGTCTCAGAATGATTATTACTTGAGATTGTTTGTGTTCTATTTTTCTGCAAAAACTCTCTTTCGATTCTTTTGAACAAAATATCTCTTCCCATTCCAATTGATTTGAATTTTTAATTTCAACAGAAGTAAATATATTCCATTCTTTATCTAACAGCACATTTTCAACATCATCTTTATAATTAACTTTTATTAACTTGAATTGAATTAAATCAAAATTTCTCTCATATAATGAAATGTATTGTTTTTGAATTTCAAAAAATTCCTTTGATATAAGATTTACATTCCTAATTGTATTGTAATTAATCATTAATGATCCATTTACATCTATGAAATCATTTTGTAACCTTAAAACTGTATTAATATTTGTAAATCTATGAGTAGCATTGTCAAAAACATGTAGCAAAAATCCAAAAATAACCATAAAGCAAAGTGAATGCGCTACCATAATTGAAAAAACAAACTAAACTAACCAAGAATGTAATCAATGATATCTCTTTTCCCCTTCCATTAAAAGAATGAGTTCTTATCAGTCCTCCATTCTGTTAGAGTGAGGTAAATCCGTCAAAAACACCAACACTAATTTCTAAGTCACCTGGTGGTAAAATATCGCTTCCGAGAAAAAGTAAAATTTAATGTGGTTCTATGTTTAACTCGGAACTGGAATAAACTGTAGTCATTTTCTTATTGTAACGATATTAACCAGTAATATTTAGCGTGGTTCCGGCTTCCTCTTCAACGTCATATTATATAAACTAGCCTAAATAATATTAAAAACTGGTTTAGACGGAATTCTTTGAAAGTGTCAAGGTTGCACATCGAATTGACTTTTGTCTTCAACTGCTTTACTAACAACGTTATATTATATTGCTTTATTTAATAAGTAAATATTTTTATATAAAATTTTATTAAAGATATATAAAACAAAGTGAAGATCACCACAACTAATCAAGTTATTATTTGTTCTATTGATTCATGAACACCTTTTCACTTATTTTAATAACCCTCCTCTACTCATCACCTGATCCTGGTCTTAGTCTTTTGTATAGACATTTTTTCTTCATCGTTCAATCGAATTGATATTGTATTTTGCGAATTTGGCCATAATTGTATATCAACGGGTTAACCTTGACATTCAGTACCATCCTTTAATGTTGAGGGGTTTGTACAGTTTCTTGTTCGGCTTCTTGGGTCATTTCGGCAGTTTTGAGCATAGTCACTCCATTCAGGCCAATCTGCCCATCCTCCTGATATAGCACACTGAGCCTCTTTAGTAGAAATAAAAACTTTTGGATGTGATAGAAAACGGCCATAAATCTATGGTTTTACCCTAGTGCCAATCTAGCACTTATTTTTGCCTAACCTCTTTGAATATGCCTAACAGATAGACGGGATCCCCCTAAGCACATATCAACAGTTATCTTTTTCCTCCTAACCTTTTCCCAGCCTGAAATCTAAGCTTTAAATATTTCCCGACCGGTTCGTTTTAAGCCTATCTTGAAGGAAAAGATTGAATATATAATTATCAAGCTTTTTCTTAAATAAAAATATTTTTGAATATTTATATTATATATTACTCGGACTATAAAATGCAAATGTAAACTTTACACCTGCATTCATTGCACTGCTCGAAAGAGTGATGAGAATCAATCAAATATTAGGCTTTCTTTTAGGGTTCAGCTATCAAACTATGACATGATAATATTTTAAAAAGCCCAAAGTCTATGGTTAAGATTTATTCTTATAAGAACATTTTAATCTATTCAAATGCCTCTACAAGAGAGCATCACTTGTAAAACTTACTAAATGGAAATGCTAATACCAGTTACTCTCTGGATTATAAACTTTAAACTGTCCAACCGGCTATATTATAGACACAATATAAACTTCTTTAATGGCGCTATACTGTATTTTCAATTAAAATGAAATAGAAAGAATATTAACATTTTACTTTTCGATACAAAAGTTTAACAGCTTTTTCTCTTTTCCATAACAAAGAAAATTTGATGTTGTCCATTTATGATTTCTTACAACAATGTATTGTTTACATAATACATTCTTGTAATTTTTGAAATATTTTAATCTCAAATATTGCTGATATAGTTTTGTTATAATAAAACAAAATATTTCAGGTTGTTTAACATCAGTCATCCATTTTGCATCCACATTTATGGACTGGAAGCATAAGAGGATTGATAAGAGTAAGATAATTCTCTGTTTTTCATACATTTCTTCAATCATTGAAATAATAATTTTAAAAGCTCTTTTATACTTTTATAAGAATGTAGAGCTTCTCGGAACACAGTTTAAAAATTTAGGCCGAACTTAATAAACAACACTCTCAGCATGCATCTGTATTACAACAATAGAAAAGTAGAGTAGTAGAAACAAATGGAATAGATGAAGATGAAATCAATCTTTCCATTGTTCATTATGCAGAAATTCTATGAAACCATTATACTATCATCTGCTTTCAATTAGATTTGAAATTAACATAATGTTAAAGATTGAGCATTCAATATAAAACATATGAATGAGAGATTCATACATTTTAGAACAAGCAAAATATTCCCACAGCAACAATAAAACAAAACATCCCTGCTATTATCCAAAAAGAGATTGGCCCGATAGCCAAATAGCATCATCTATGCCGGCTGTGTGTAATAAAGTTCTTTGTCTTCTGCCAACATCACTGTGTTTAATATTAAAATTCCTTTGGATACAAATGTACCAGTGAAATCTTGTCTCTACTTTCTTTTGACATTTTATTGTAATGGGTTAGGGAAGACATTGGTTTGGGCTACAACCTAATTAATTCAATTTGCCGTCTTGAGATGTGTTTAAGGGGTGCAGGAGAAAACGTCCACAAGAGAAAACTGGAAATATTTGAATATGAATATATTAAATAAGTACAACTAAGGACCAATAATAATAATAATGATAGACAATAGTGTAACAAAATTGAAGAACAAAGAGATATTAGACTGGGCTATAAATATTGGAAGCTTTTTCAAGTAAATCCAATGATGTGATTGAAGCAACCTCAAATTGTTGCCATAAGCTAAATATTTTGCTTTGAATATTCTGATATGCTTTTCTTTGCTGTCTACAGATTTTCTTCTCGCTCAGCAGTTTTTTTATATAGTTTTATCAGATCTGCTTCTTTTCAGTTCATCCAAAAGGTAATAGAAGCCAGAGTTAGATTGACGATTTTTGTTCAAAAATACTTTTACAACTTAGTTTAAATAGTGTATGTTGTAGTTTTAGGAGTGTAGAGTACTCTATAATACTCTTTCAATATTGCTTTCCATCAATGAATGAAATGTAACAATTTGGGTGTATTGTGTAAATTTGTGAGCCTGGTTATAAGCTTATGTGTTTAGTACCTACAAACTGCCTAAATGTGTACAACATCAAATCAGCTCTTTTCTGTTGGTGAAATGTTTAGGATGTCCAATTGGATTTTAGTGTTTTAGTAAAATAAAAGGGGGAAAAGTGATTAGCATTTGGTTTTTAGAAAATTAAGGTGACACCAACTTGCTAGAGAGAACCAGATGAACAGTTACCCCATAAGCTTTGGAATCACAAACTTAGGAGAACTGATGACAGTGTTACCAGTGGACTTCATAAAATTGAACAAATTACTGATAAAGGATAGACAGTATGACCCTGCTATTGTCACTCATGAGCATCAAATTCTGAATGACAAATGCTGCAATGAGTTGTTTAACTGTATTCACAAGCAAACAAATTGGCACAAGGCCAAATACATAAATTTATATATATATATATATATACATGAACTGTTACCTGTTAATCAATCACACAGACCTTGACCCTTTTTAAAAAAACAGACTTTCACACTGATTTATTAATTGAAAAAAAACAAAGAGTAATAGGGCCTTCCCTCTTTGGATGAGTAGACCAAGTTGAACATATAACTAATCTGTAATGTTAAACACTGTATATAACAAACCTCTTCATAAAAAATCCTTTTTATTTACTCAAGAAGTTGTCCAATGGCCATTCACATAGTGTATAAAAGGAAATGCATTTCCTCAGCTTGTCAGTTCAGTTCTTTAACTGTTAACTGGTTGTTTAAACTTACTTTTTTAGAACTAGAAACTCATTTACTCAATACATATTCTTTGGATGAAATACTGGTATTTTGTTGAATTATTTCTACCGAAATTACATTTGTTAAGACTATTTGTGGACGAACTTGAAAGGTTCTAATTGGACCAGTACTTTGGTAAATTGATAAATGATTGGAAAGGACAAATACTGTTGTTACAAAAACAAAATGAGCAATTTCAAAGCTAAATTAAAGGTGGAAAGGCAGTCAAGAAGAAAAAGACACAAAAGGGATTTATACTTAGAGGGCAGTGGTCACACCCAAGATTCTGGGTCAATGGAAAAGGGTTAGGCAAAGAGAGGGACACATTAGGGTTAGGGTAAAAAGGATTCATTTGTGCACATTTTCTCTTACATCCAATCATATCACATATTTCAAATCCTTTATATTGCAGCAACCCTGCATTAAGCCTAAGGTAGTATAACAAGTATGTCTAAATTTAATAATGCAGCTCCTTTTGCAGAAATAAAATAGATCTGATAAATTATTGAGCAGACTGTGCTTTCAATTATTCAATTCCAAAAAATTTCTCTTTTCGCTGTCTCTACTATGAATAATGATAAAAAACCAGTTTCTCATGTTATAGTGACAGTGAATTTATATAGGTTAACAGAATAGGCTTCTATGTAAACACACATATATATATAAATATGGTCATTTCCACACTGAGTACAACAGATTACAAAGTGAAAATGAAGAGCAACAAGTCCTTGATAATCTTGGCAACTCTCTTTCTAGGTAAATATTTTTGATTTTCCTCATTAGTGAACAACAATTTTAAGGTATTTCTTTCAGTTGACAAAGTTTTTTCTGCTGAATTTGAATTCAGTCTTGATTATTACACTGGAAAGAAGGGAGGACAAGGGATGTCATATTATTTTTCAAAAATTGAGGGGACACCAACCTGCAAGTTTGTTTTCAAATTAATATTTTATCAGATTTATTTAAGTCAAAATATCTCTTGTAGGTTAAATGCTAAAAGATATGATGGAAATTCAATACCTGAACAAAGTGTAATTGTAGATGGCAATTACAAAAGAATATTTTTAGATAAAAATACTATTGGAAGTGTGGATAATGATTTCACATTTGTTGCTTCAATCAATTGTGTTGATGGTTCAGATTCTGTATCTTTTGAGCTAAAAACACTTATTCTTAAAGAAGGTGAGCCAGAGAGACATCTCTTCATTTACAAAAAAATTAACATTTTACATTTCAGATCCAACTGATAATTATTCCTATGCTATGTGTCCCATCCAAATTCAAATTTCCAGTGTGCAAAAATCTTCCTCAACAATTAAGCTCCTGTGTGGAATGTTTACTGGAACTTGCAGGTAAATAACACATGATCAGCAGTTCTTGACCAGTCTAAATTATCTGTCCTACTTTTCTTTTAGTGCTTCTGTTGTTGACTCAAGTAAAGCAAATATTGACAAAACATCCACCATCACAATTAATCAAAATGAGATAGAAATTACAGCTACCAAATCTGGTTCTTCTGATTCAGCACTAATTAGAATAGATTGTACCTTGGGCAATAATCCAACTTCCAGTAAAACTCCAGTATATTTTACCCCTGGTGCTGATCCATGGGCTACAGCAACTGGAGATCCTCATTTTAAACAAATCATATTTGATCAGCTACATTCTATGAATCAGCCTATCTGTTATGATGTCACTGGTACAGCTGATAGCTACCTTAAACTAGTTGAATATTTAAAGATTGGTACTCAAATTTATGGTCAACTTAAAGATGATTATTACATGCACAGAGTTATCATTAAATCTCTTCTTGGTAACATTACTATATCAATGAATTCTGTTACAATTCACAATAGAACACAATTGAATTGGATGGAAAATTCAAAAAGATTATTAATCCAATCAGAAGGTTTTACATATGATATATTTTCTAATGAAATATTGATAACCATTTTAGGAGAAACTCCTATAAAAGTTAGAATTGAAAGGAAAAGACATTCTTTAGAGCAATTGCATTTAGATGTCAGCTTTAAATTTCTTCCAAAAGATTATGAGGAAATGAGTGGACTTTTGGGTTATATTGGCAAAAAAGATTATAAATTCTATTCAAGTGTTCAATCGAACTCTGATATCAGTAATTCTAAGGTAACTACTATTGCAATTGATGATAATTTGATATTTGGAAGAAAAGTTGAAAGAAGTGGAAAATATTGTTGGCTAATGGATGTTGATGATATTTTGAAACCTCTTCAAATTTCTCAATTCTTTTCTAATAGTATTAATTGATTAATTAATTGGAAGCAGTGGGAGAAAATATCCCATTTTTTGTTCTTCTCACTAATCTTAACATAACAGTTAACAACATTATTTCCACTATAAATTATAATTCCTGGATGTTGTTGAAAACGCCCACTATCCTGTTGAAAACGCCAACTGTGCCTGTTGAAAATGCCCATTGTTTTGAACTATTACATTAAACTTACATTAATCATTTAGAGTAAATATAAAAGATGACAAACAGATTCATGGATGATAAATTGCTGAACATTTTTCCAACAGCTCACTTGCACAAATATCACCATTTTCAAACTCATCCCAATATTCATATATTTTCTTCTGAATGATGGCATAGATTTTTTTTTGCATCCTACAAATCTTTTTTTCTGATAGTAGCTTTTGATATACATTAATTAGATCACTTTCTCTTTTTAGTTCATCCACAATGAGGCATTTTCTTGCAAATTTCTGTTGAATTTGTTGTGGAAACCTTCCAAGTCATTATTTATTCGAATAGCTCTTTTAAACACTGACCAATTATTTGGTGACCACAAATCATTATCTATCCATGTTTCCTCCATGTATTTCACAAAATTATTTAATTTGCCAGTCTCAGCTAAGTTAGGTCTTGGGGTTAGGGATTAGCACAATCAGTACAGACTGGTAATCCCAAAAGTGCACACACACTTATAACCAGGTTTTGGCTAAGGGTTGGTGTGGCTATTGAGGAGTTGCTATCTTGAGTAGCAATTCCCCAGCCTAAGCTGTAACTGTATCTCCCACAAAAACACTTACAAATTCTCCACAAAGGTGAAGAGAACCTGTATTTGGCAACTGTAACAATTTCCCAATAAAAAAAATTCTCACAATATTTCGGAGGTATTCCTCCTTTATCAAGTGAGAGGGGAAAAGTGGCTGGTTAGATTGCCACCAGACTGATCTCTGAGAGGCTTACTATACCTTAGGATAGGTACTGGTTTGATCCCACACTTTATTTCGCTACAAATCACCTATTTGGTGGTCAGTAAAGCAAGTCGACCACTGACGAAAGTTGAAATTTCAACTTGCTCCGATCGTTATGAAATTTTACACAGTGCTAGATCTAATTGAACTGAGCAACTGTGCAAAATTTGAACGAAATCGGCCCAGCTGTTACGGAGCTATGGAGCTTTGAAGTTAACGGTGGTAGGTGAGGATGGCTGACTGGCAGCCTTAGACTCTATTACCAGTATCTCGACCCTACGTTCTATAGTAATTAGAGGGTAACCTTTCAAAAATCGCAGGTATAACAATCAGGTAAGTCACTTTTCATAAAATGTAACAGAAGAAGACCTAGATTCAATTCTATGTTCCTTCCTCTGTACATATATGGCCAATCCTATTTGCATGGGGCAGTCCAGAGCCCTTTTCATTACAGCACCATGAAATATAACTGAATCTAAGATAAGGGGTGATTTCACCTCCAATTTGGACTTAGAATATTTTTGAAAAATTTATCGACTTTTTTCAGTCGAAATTTTTCTAAGTCCAAAACCTAACACTGTGTTAGGCTGGACTTAGAATATTTTCGGAAAATATACCCAGGCGAATGTAACGTTTTTACAGGTAATTAACATGACAATGAACTTAGAAAATTAATGATTTTTGCAAAATCTTTACAAGTCCAGAGCCTCAGTGAAGGCCAATTTTTCAAAATCGTTGGATTGCTTTCAAACTTGAATCCAAGCTTGCCCCTACGTCGGAAAGATAGAAAAAAATATTTTTATTTTTCTACCCAAACTCAGAAAATTTTCGATTTTCAAAGCTCAGCCACTCCTGAACCGTAAGAGCTACATGGTCATGTAGCATATCAGTGAAAAGCTCTTTTCGAGCTCTATCACCTCCAACAAAATTGAAACGTCTAGGATAACGCATAACGAAACTCCTAAACGGCTCAGATTTGGGACATTTTTGTCACATCACTGATTTTTTTGGATCAAAACTAACTCATTGATATATATATCCTTAGGGTACTATGTAGCATAAGGTCTGTAGACCCATGTTAAACTTTCAACCCCTTATATATATCAGACACACTTGTTCCTGTATGTAAGGAATACACTGAGAGATGGTTGAAGGTAGAGGTTATGGTTACATTAGACTGCTCATGTATGATTGTCAATGGGTTGTCTTTGTGTTGATTGGGAAACCAGAAGGGACCTTTTGTTGGGGAACTTTTGTTCACTGCCAACTGTCAACCATCTGTTCTCTCATAGAGAGGTGTCTCCCCACAAATTACCCCATTTTTTATTATTTAACAATTGTTCAGAACAGGTCCCATGTCTGTCCAGTCTGTACCTTCTTCTCTGCTGAGTTAAGTGTTGGTTCCATTATCTTAGGTTAGGGTTAGTTGTAAAGTTTCACTAATTTGTATCTTTTTAGGGGGCTATAGCTTAGGGTTAGGATATAAGAACCAGATGTGGTGTTTTTGTTGGGGAACTGTTTGTTCACTGCCAACTACCACAACCTGTTCCCCATTAAAGAGGTGTTCAATCCCTACTCAGCCAATAACTAGCCCTATTAATTTTCATTCACTGTCAATTTCTCTCTGTATCTCCAATAGGAGATTAATACCTGCAAAACTACTATCCTGATCATCCCCCACCCAGCTATTGGCCATGGTGAGAATTGTGTCATTGCTGTTGTCCAAGCTCTCTATGTTATTCACAATAGAGAATTTGTTTTGTGGTTTATTGAAGACTGTTTTAATATGCCACCATGGGGATGGCCAACATTCTAATAGATTCAGAGTGTTGGTATTATCCTCTTGAGGTGGACCTTCAGTTCTTCCCTTTACTATAAGGCTACCCAATGATCTCCCCAGTTTCAAGGCAATAATAGGCCTAATCGCTTTCAATGGACTGTCATCATTAAGAGCACTCCAGTGGTCCTTAAGTATTCTATTTAGTTTATACCAAGGACTTGGATGGTAGACAACCAGTGGTACTATAGTAGTACTGTAGCAACCATGATCCTCATTTAAGCCATACGGAGTAACTGTATTAGCCTCTTTGATGTACCTTGCTTCCAAAGTCTGTAGGGTCTTCTCTCTGTTAGGATCTTCCTCAGGAATGGAATCACAGACCCAGTAAGTCATCTGATCTATTCCATGTTTTCGAAAATGATCAGAGACCAATTTATTGGATCCATTCCTCACATCCCCTTTATGGTTGTTGATCCTATCTCTTAGAGTTCTAGTGGTAAGACCCACATACTGTATTTCACATAGGGTACATTGGATAATGTAAATTATCCAACTAGAGGTACAGTCAAAGTCTCCCTTGACTCTGAACCATTGGTTGCTGCCAGTTGATTGCCATGTTAGTTTTCCTAACCTTCAGACACACTAGGCATCTCCTACCATTGCATGGTTTCATATCTTCAAATTCTTGCCTCTCAATTTCAATCCTCTTAGTGGCTTTTAGCCATGCCTCTTTGAACATTGATTTGGTATAGCCCAGATCTTTGTTTAAATTCCTAAGATCATTGAGTTGTCCCTTTGCTGTATCAATTTTTGAGCAATTTCTGAGATACCTAAGAGCTTGTGCAAATAAAATTCCTTTAATGGTGTGTTTGGGATGTGCAGACTTGGGGTTAAGTAGTCTTCTATTGTCTGTAGGTTTAAAATGGGTTTTGAACACTAGAGGATTGAGTTGAATCTCCAAATCTAGAAAGATGGTTGTGTTACCAGCCTCAGATCTGGTTAGACTAATACCCTCATTTCTGTTGTTAAGATAGTTCCAGAACTCTCTCAACCTGTCATCCTCTCCTACAGTATCACTACTCTCCTTTCTCCACACAATGAGTATATCATCAATGTACCTTCTATACACTAATAGGTGTTCTTTGTAGATGGTATATACATCCTCCTCCCAAACCCCTAGGACTATATTTGCATAAGCTGGACTAAAGCTAACTCCCATTGCAGTGCCTTTTATTTGCAAGTATCTTTCACCTTCAAATACAAAGTCATTGCTTTTTAGGCAGATCTGCAAAAGTTTAAGAATAGCCTCATCTGGTCTATTATCTTTTGGCCAGTTGTACAGTTGTTTGGCTATGCATTGTAGTCCCCAATCAGGATCAATGCTAGGGTATAGGGCATCTACATCTGCAGTTTGTATAATTGTATTCTCCTCTATATGGATAGAGGAGAGGTGTCTGCAGATATCCTGTGCATTTTTAGTGTATGCTCTACATACCATAGCCAATGGTTGTAGCCAAGCATCTAACCAACAGGAGAGAGGATGTAAATCACTCCCTCTGTAACAAACAACTGGTCTCCCTGGTGGCATCCTATTAGGGATTGTCCACCTTTCCTTATGAATCTTTGGGAGAAGATAAAAATACCTATCTGTGGCTTCTAATTTTGGGCTAAGCTTTTTCATCATCCTTTTGTAAGTAAGTCCTCCTTGTTGAGGTTGGAGAGGATGGAGATGATTTCAGAATGTCTGGATTTTGAAATGGGAAAGGAGACCTTTTTGTAGGTGTTATTATCAGACAGTTGTCTGTTGGCCTCTATTAAATAGTCTCTTTTGTTCAAGATAACAATATTGTTGCCTTTGTCTGCAGGTTTAATGATGATATCATCTTTGTTGCAGACTGTTTCAACAGTTGTTTGAAATCTTGAACTAGGACCATTTTGGTGAAGGTAGCCATACCTTTCGCTCAACCCATTTATGGTTTCACAACCTTTATTCCATATGTTATTCTTGAAATCATTCCATACTGGGGTATCTTCTCCATCTATTGGAGGATCTTCCTTTATAATGGTCTTGTCAGTTTGACTCACTTTAGCAAAGGGGTTTACCCTATAAGTAAAGGGACCCACATCTTTGTGTTTCACTAGTCTATGTAGGAAGGATGCTAATCCCTCTTTCCAATTCTTAGTGATGCACTGTTTCCTGGTGGATTTGTAATCAATATTAATGTATTTCAGACCTTTATTCAAGGTCTGAATGACTGGATCAGGAACATTCCAATCTGAATAGTTTAAAAGCAAACTATCTCTACTATCTATGCTATGATTAATACAATTATAGTCATTGCTGTACAAATGAACTGGATTGGCACAATTGTTAGAGTGCTCCAAGTTCCTATCTATTTTGGCTTGGGTTTTCCCCTTTCTAGATTGTTTAAATTCCTCCTTCCTGTTTTGTTGACAGTACTGGAGGAAGATTCAGATAGAGATCTGCTGGACTTGTTAGCAACTGCCTGGGACCTGGTCTGGATTTGTATTTTCTCCACCACTGGTGTAGTATCACCATGATTTGTGGATGGAGTATTACTACCACTGTCCTGTCCAGCCAGTGTACTTTTTAACATGTCCATCATCTCTACTTTTAGTTTGGCTAATTCTTCGCCTAGACTATCTTTAACAATCTTTTTGATATTCTCTTCTGTAGTTTGGCATTGAGGGGGTCCTGAAGGATTCCTAGAAGAAGACTCAGACTTAGGGGGTTGACCCCCTTTGTTCTTGGTCTTCCTCTTTTTATTTTTACTAGGGTTAGGTTAGGGTTACAGGGGGGTTCCTTTTTAATTGAGTATGCCAACTTGTATATATATGCCTAACTAATAATTTACTAAAGTCTTTTCATCTGCTGGCATCTGTAGGCTGAGATATTGGAGAAAGAAAATTAACGATTAAAAATTTTTTTCTGTTTTTTTGAATTTTTTTTTTTTAAATTGAACAATTTGAAGGTGTACAGTAATAAATTGGATTCAAAATTTCGAAATTTTGAAGCAAACTATATGTTTGAGGTGTAAAATAGGAAAAAATGATGTTTTTTTCTACGTTTTGACCCCTAGCTCAAAACCCAAGGCCATGATTTTTTTGTATTTTTTGAATATAGCCTTATAACATATTACTAAAACACATATCAAAAATTAAAAAAAATTGATAGTACAGATTAAAACCAACTATTTTATTAAACTTACCTATTGTAACTTGATTTACAATGGGATTATAATGGTAATCTTTGTACATTAAGCAGTGGATCTGGTTAATGTTGGCATCATGCATATTTGTCATTTCCACAATTATGTATTTATGAAACTGTTTACCATATACAACAATTTTCTTGTTAAATAATTGCGAAAATGCTTCTATCTCAATAGAACCCCCCCAACCTAAACCATAAGGTTTGCAAAAGGTTTTTTTTGACTAAATCAAAAAAGAGAAACAGAATTCTCACACTTCAAGAGTCCCAATTGTTTTTGGGAAGCAGTCAAAGAAAAAATACACCAAAATTGACATTTAAAACAATTTCCAAAAGAAAAGATTTTTTCAAAAAATTTTCAAAAAATTTTTTTCTGAAATTTTTTATTATTTCCTACCTACACGACCTACTGTGGTTTCGTCCCCCTCTCTATTAAATTTGTATATCTGGGACTCTTCAGGGTCTAATATTGTACTGCTCTTGCTGGCAAAATCTATGCGTTTGCAAGTTATAACAATACTGGTTCTACTCGAACCTTTAAACAAATGTTTAAATTAAAATGGTTTATTCGCAATAATAATACTTAAGCAAGTAACAATATGAGAGTTCAATAGCAGAGTAGATAGTTTGTAATAGCAGGTTGCCAAATTACCAAACTGTCTTCCAATGTTGAGGAGTAGATGGATGGTTCCAGTGGAGGTTGTTTCCAGATGATTTTCCCAGGTCCTTGGGTCCAGATGGAAGCTGCATGCCAAATGAGAATAATGAGGATTTATATACTTTGAGGTTTGTCTCTGACATCCAATCATCACTTTACAGTTGCCAAAATGTGTAGTTCATATTTATCTTTAGTAACAGGATGTTACAAGGTTCAACATTTAGGAAGGTTAATTGAATTATAACTTGGCCACACCCTAGGCAAGTTAATTAAATTATAACTTGGCCAAACCTTTATTGGTAATTAAAGATGAGCCTTCAAGCTGACTAATCAGACTTATGTTTGGCCAATGTTATAGCATTTTCTTGCGTAGGTTTTAAGATGTACATGTATATGTTGCATAAAATAATAGAGTTCAAGCATGTAAAATATAACCAAAGTTGTACAATATAAAGGAGTGAGTGAGAGGTTTGAGAATCTTAATAAAAAGCTTCTCTCCAGATTTTTGATTTATTTGTTTGTTGATAAAGATTCTTGTGGGGTAAAATTATAGATAAAAAATACAAAATACAAAATACCTAATAGTTTAAAGCTTTTAAAATAACAAGGTATATAGAAGGAAGAATATATGGGCTTAGATAAAATGTAAGATTAAAAGAATAGTAAGTTGAGGGGATATATATCTCCTACCAGTTGGAAATACAGAAAAAATAAAAAATTGAAGACATAAAAAATGTGGGAAAAAATAAGTTGGGTAAATAAATAGCAACCAGGATTTGAATAACAATAAAAGTTGAAATAAAGAGTAAACAATAAAAATTGAAAATTCAAAAATTAGAAAATCAAAAATATAAATTAAAATTATGCATTATATTATTGTTTATGGCTAGTAGATGAATTGAGTATGTGTACAGGAACTGGTTAATTAATTGAAAATATATAAAAAATAAGTGAGTGTAAATGAATGAAGTGTGCTATGTATGTTGTATTATGTAGAAAGTATGGTTAATTTAATTTTATGGCTAAAGATTAGAGGATTGTTAATTTGAAAATTATTAAATAATATTGTTTGAAGACTAACCTGTTTTTCTTGTATTGTATTTTCCAACATTCATTTACTTTGCCAAGTGATAGGTTGTTCTGGCTAATGAATGGATTGGAAAGGAAATTGGATAATTGCTATTTATCTACCTATATATTGTTTGTAATGAATAATATAAGTATTAGGGAAGATGTTAGGATTCCTCATTCTTTTTTGAGTTTTGATTTTGATTTGTTTGATGTAAGAATGGAAGGAATCTATATTTGTTAAATCTTTTACCAACTTTCATTTGGTTGATACCTGAAAGTTGGCTTTTAGTTAATGAATGGGTTGGAAGCTGTATAAGTATGGATTATAATGATTTTGTTAAGGGAACCCTGAACCAATAAGATATATTTTAATAAGTATAAATAAGACAAAGGAAAATATTTGATAAAGTGAATTGCAAATTTGTACCTTAAAACTTATTCTCCTTAAAACTTATTCATTTTGTTAGTCCAAGTATGTTCAGTTGATTTTGGCTAATGAATGGATTGGAAGAATATATAATCCCTTAATTGTAAATGTTATTTTTCTTTTTATTTGTTTCCAACATTCATTTAGAAAGTCCATGAAAAAATAAGTTGAGTTTGGCTAATGAATGGATTGGAAAAAATATCTATTAGTTGGGTTAAGTGAGTTCCTGTATGTAAGTTGGTGCAAAAAAGGGTGTGTATATTGAGCTTAAGATAAATAAAAAATAAAAAATAAAATGCTACCTACATGGCTTGGATTTAAAATCTCATGAAATCTAACAAAGTCTACAAAGTCTAAAAAATCCACAAAATCAACAAAAGCCAAAAAATCTACAAAATGCTTAAAATCTGCTTTAAAATGCTTAAAATATGCTTAAAAATGCTTAAAATCTGCTTAAAATCTGCCATCAGAAATCCTAAATCATCATAATTGAATGTATAATGATTCTTAAGAAAATAGTAAAGAATTTCATCATTTGGCTTTAACAATAAAACATTATCAACACAACAAACTCCAGCAAATTACCAAAAAAAGATAGATTAGTTCACAGTCACATGTATAAGAATCTTTATCTTTTTTAAAAAGAAAGAAAAAATTTTTAATCTTTTGCTCAAATGTTCTAGTTTTGAATTGAAAAAAGTCAATCTCATAGAAAAAGTTTTGTTTTAGTCATTGGTTATGGCTTATGTATTAGTTCCTGTCATCCCACATTCTCTTTACTGGTTGG
>CAJFCJ010000207.1:0-18175 GCA_904063045.1 Dimorphilus gyrociliatus
GAAAAGTGGAAGAAGAGATCTATTACTGTATATACCGTTCTTGTTCGTAAACAATGAGCTATTTTTTGTCCTCTTTCCAAGCCCTTAAACTAATCAATGCTATCGTAAATATCAACTTCAATACGTCATTATCTAGATCGGTTGTTAACTATTAACTTCCTTCGTATAGGTTCGTATAGAAAATCTGTAGGCAACTTATACTTTTATTAAGGGAACAATGACGAGTAAACTGGATACTTGAAGGAAAAGTTCTAATTATACAAAATAAGACATCTCGAATTCTTTACCGAATACTTTCATTTAGTGTACCATAAACCTTTTGGCTTTTTCTTCCCAATTTTTTGGCTCTAAATTCAAAAAGTAAGGAATGAAAGTGAAACGGAGAAAAGTTCTCTCTTTCTCTCTCTCTCTCCCTCTCTCTTTCGTTCTTAAACTTATTTAGCAAACAAAATGGAACCAATTTATCTTTTAGGAAAGGTCGACAAACTAGCTAATTTCTTTTTATTTGATTTTTTAAAAGACAAACATAGCAAGAAACTAAAAATATAAATAAGTAGAGGTGTTTGGGAAGTGATTCGGCAGCATTCATTCGCCGGTAACCAGATAAGCCTCAGGACCAGTAATTGTCTGGAAAGTTCTTCGGCCAAACAACACAGGACGGTAGAAAGTCCTCTTAAAAGCCTTCTGGAACTCTTTCCAACGGCCAGCGTATATTATAACGTTAGCGAAAGAATTTGTATGCAGAATTAGCCTGAAGATGACGTTTCAGTAGGGAGAACTATTTGAGCGGAGAGAGTAAGCAATCAACTTACCTTGCGTATCTTTCGGTGGCAAATTCGGTTTTATAAATGGAGGATAAAGTCTGAAAGGAGGCGGCCGGCGTCCACGACAATACAAAGTAAATAAGTAATATTGACGACATCTTTAACAGTCTTATCTCCTTTTTCACCGAAGAACCTTCCGCTTTTCCCAATTCTTTACAAATCCTTCTCATCTATAATAATAATAATAATAACAATAATAATAATTGTTTGTTTAGTTTGTTTTGCAAACAAATAAAGAAAAGAAAAGAAAATGTAATAATTACTTGAATTCTGGCAACGATGCTCATTATTATGTGCAAAATGAGTATGATGATCAGTGGTAAGAGAAATTGTGTTAATACTAGACAAACAATTATCCCTAGAGGAAAGATTTCTTCCTTTCTGCATTTGTCAATCAGTAGATCGCCTCCTCTTTTCTCCGGCTTTGTTTCTTTTGGGAGAAGGAATGAAGGGAAGGAAGAAAGGAGGGAGAAAGAAAAAGGAACAAGCAGACAGATAGACAGACGGAGAGATAGACAGAGAGAGAGAGAGAGAATATTTGAATAAAGTAAATATTAAAAATTTTAAAATATATTAAAAGTGTACTTATTGAGGAAATCGACGAATGGATCGTCAGATTGAAAACGAGGGAAAACGACCAGATTATCATGAGAAGAAGGCTTATTCTCTTTTTCGTAACGATTTGATTAAATTGTAAAGCTCTTTGGATCGATAGAAATCGAATTACGCTCAAAAGAACCAAATTCCAACTAGAAATCATCAAAGTAGAATCGAAAATAATAACTACCGTTTGGCAAACTAGTTGATTCCCTGGGAGAAAAATTAAGATAAACACCAATAAAACAGAGGGAGAAAGGAATAGGGAATAGAAAGAGGGAAAGAGAGAGAGAGAGACAGAGACAGAGACAGAGACAGAGATAATCCGGAAAACCGTTTACCTAAAGTTGGTGAAACAACTCCAAATGAAAAGCTAGTAGTGTTGTAGATAGCGTAAAAGATTGAAAATATGGAATTCGAAGAAGATAAACTCGCAAAAATATAATAGTTGATATAGTTTAGAAGTTTTGTCTTTGACAACGTGACAATGATAAGAAAGTTGCAAAGTAAACTACCAGCTGATATCATGTAAAATATTCCATCAAAGAATGAAAACTTTTCCCTCTCCGTAATATTCTTCATCTTTTCTCCAAATAGATAAATTTCTGATGGATGGATTGAAACGACAAGGGATTACTTGTAATTTTTATATAATTATTAAAGCACCAGGAGGCGCTAATAAAAAATGTCAAGTGTGAACATGACCGCTTATCATATCGGCGTCAGAGGAAAGATGATATGAGAAACGTCTACACCAGTGGTATTTTTCTCACACAAACAAAAACACACACACACACACGCACACATACACATTCACAGAATATTTTATAATGGCCCTTCCGGTTCCATTCAGTAGTAGCAAAGAAACAAACACATTTGTCAACGACCGCAAAACGTAATACAGTTTGAAAATAACTACTCTCCATTCATTATAGGCTGTAATTTTTCTCTTTTTTTAATGATAAAAACAACTGGGTTTGTTGGTGTTGTCCTCTTCGAGTGATCAAGTGTTAAATTCTACTTAAAAAAGAGTTGTTTGTCAAAAGCTTATAGAATTAACAAAGAGAATTTTACTGTATGAATGAATAATTTAGATGTTTGTATTTTAGGTTTAAAATTGCACATAGACGACGTTTAGATTTGTGTTGACTTTTGAAGAAACGTTGAATATCTTGTCCTCTAGACTATAGCTCTGTAAACACGTCTCTCTACGAATTGACATAAACATGGTGCATTCTTTACGTGTCTTGGTCTCTGAGGAAGTTCCAACTTTTTCGTTATCAATAAATTCAAATATTCTCCACTGAGATTCAGCATCGACTCTTCAGCCTGCGTCTAAATAGTAAAAATGTATGTGAAAAACTTATCAAATCATTCATTCATTCATTCCTTCTTTCTTTCTTCCTTTCTTTTGGTCGGTCATTCACTTACTTGCAATGTCAAGTTTGTAGACAAATTTTCACCCAAAACTCTCGCAGTATCGTTTAAAGGCTCCGTTTCGAAGCTTCTACCCGAATTGCTCCTTTCTCCCATACCAATACAGTAGCCATTCCTGCCGTAGCTGTTGCTCTCTTCTCCTCCCATACCAAGTTCTTGCAGATAGGCCTAGAGACATTATTAAATATAACATATACATTCAATTAGTGGCGAAAAGAAGAAGTGGAAGAGGAAGAAGAAGAAGAGTCAGAAGAAGAAAAGAGGAAGAGGAAGAGGAAGAAGAAGATGTAATAAAAATCTTACAAGGCACGGTCCGAATTCAAAGTAGAATATATGCAGCTGAAAGAATAGAAAATTGAAAAACTACTGTATATAGATGGAAAACCGTAAATTACGTAATATTTATTGCAGTCGGCGATTCCCAAGTTTTCAATTCCGATTAGTAAGTTATACTTTTGAAGATGGGAGTTAATTTGGGCCAAATGTTGATAGGTTCTCTTCTTCATCTGTAAATGTATAAACGCTTGTTTACATATTTGTTCTTTTTACAGAAGACCATTAATCAAGTTTTAGACGAGAGATGGCGTTTTACCTTCTTCCTCGCCAAATGTGTAATAAGCATGTAAATGGTAAGAAAGCAAAGCCAAACAATTAGAGCGTGGACAACTTCGATACCGGCGAAAGGAAGTTTCGATTTGTCCTTGTAGATTTCCATAAGAATTCTTCTTTCAATAGGCGGAATGATAGTTATAAATATGACTAGAAGGGTGCAAAAAGTGGCGATCGCTATGGGCATATTATAACACCAGACGTGGCAACAGAATTTTGCGTCCGACATGAGATCTTTAACTATACTTTGCCACTCTTCCAGCGGAATCTGTTTTGTTGTTGTTGTCGTTGTTTTAACTATACATAAACAATACATTTATTGAACATTCTCTCTTTCCCTCTATCATCATTTTTTCCCAAACGAAATGAGGCAGAATCTCAGAATACGATATATTATCAACTACTCTATTCTATAGTATATTTATTTCTGATACAGCTCTCTCTCTCTCTCTCTCTCTCTCTCTATCCTATCTACTCACTTGTATACCATTAATAGTTAGTTCCTCGGGTAGTTTGTCAGCCTCTATCAGTTCCTTTCCGCATATCCTACACTTCGATTTAATACTCGCCAAAAGGTGGCCCGTCTGCAATTCTGGAAAAAAAAACGAAGGGAATGAAAAAAAGATATTCAAATCAACTTTCATTCATCGACTAGAAAATTTAATATTTCAACAACACAATTTACCAACCATTGTTTATGCAGAGAGTTGACATGGAACCGGAGACTCCCGTTTGCACGGTAGAGGGCGTGTCTGCTAAATATTCGAAGAATAGAAAGAGGAGACGAAGAAACAAAAGTAAGAAGAAAGGAAAGAAAAATTAATTCAAGATAAAAATTAAAGGATAAAAAGAAGATAAATATTTGATAGGTTACAAGTAAAAAGAGAAAAAATTGACAAACCACTCGAGCATATGACTGTGACTAGAAGAGCGAACCAATCTTGTTCAATAGCGGCGTCTATGCATTTGTAATCTGACAATGAATTTGGCAGATCGCATTTTTGCAGTCTGATAAGAAGAACACTAAGGTCATTTTCGATTTCTTTCGTAATTATATTTTCGACGAGAACCCAAGTTTTATTTAAGAAATCCGGAGAGACGACTATAACCGTCCTTAGAGAGGTGCGTAGTCCGCTTAGGACAGCTCCCGCCGACATTCTCTCAACAGGATTATTGCTGCCTTCCGACGAACAGCAAGACACGTTATTCATTTCCAACTTGCTGATAAGAGCCAGAACCCAATCGCGATCATTCTCATCGTAGACAAAGAACATATGATACTTCATACTATTCACCAGTAGAGGAGCGTTAATCATTGCCTATCAACAACACCCAAATAAATTCTCTTTAATCTATTTTTCTAATCTTTTCATTCTATTTAAATCTATTTAAACCCTACTTAAAGATTTCTCTCTTTTCGACACCTTCTCTCCTCCCTCCTCCCCTTCCAACCTATACTTACATAGAGAAATTATTACCAGTTTTCCCTCTATTAAAAACAAAACACAAAATACTTTTATCCAACCGGAAATCTTTTAACACAGCTCGATCTCTTTCTCTTTCTCAGTCCTTCTTCGCCCTTTTCTGTCTGTCTCAATCTGTCTTTCTCTCTCTCTCTCTCTCTCTCTCTCTCACCTCTTCGACTCTGTCAGAGAGTTTGCGGGTATATGCATGTCAAACTGTCTTGCTTGACTTTTTATATCGAATGAAAGAAAGAAGACGTTTTTAGTGGGCTTTTTCTCGTAGTTTTTGTAAACTTTTATTATATTCCAAAGGTTGGATTTTATTAAAATAACCCTAACACAAAAAAAAGAATGAATAATACCATCGCTTTTAATCAGAGATAAAAAAAAAGAGCAGAGAGAGAGAGAGAGAGCGAGTGAGAAAGAAATGGAAAAACGAAATTTTGAAATAGGAAACATCCTTGCTTTTTTCCCAAGTTTCAAGATCGCCTTCTAACCCTGTTCTAGTAACACATTGGTTCTTGTTTTTTTTTGTTATTACTTTTCATACTTTTCATACTTTTCTACTTGTGAAAAAGGAGAAATTATTGAGCTAAAAATTGGAATTCTTTGTTAGAGAGAAGAATGCTAATTGAAAAGATATAATGGTTTGATCACCAAGGAAACAGTAGTTGCAAGGAAAATAGTTAATATTTTCTCCTGGTAAGCGTTAATTAGAGTGATGAGAAATTGTTTGTTTGGTGGTTATCTATTTGGAAATGAAATATGTAAAACATTACCTTTTGGCCATAGCGAGAATAGTTTATTTTAGTTGGTAAACTTTGACTTTGTTGAAGTGAAAAGTCGTTAAAGTTTGTTGGACGAGAGTTAAAAGGCAAGTTCAATTGTAGGCGAAAATTTGATTTGATTGACCGACAAGATGATTTTGACTCTTCCGATCTTCTCCTCTCTCCTCTTTCACTTTTTTCGTCATCTTTTTCCGTTGTTTCGTAGGATTCCTCATCCTTCTCTTCCCCCTCATCTTCATCATCTTCCACGTCATCCTCCGCCTCTTCCTCTTCTTCTTCTTCTTCATCTTCATCTTCGTCGTCGTCGTCGTCGCCATCGTGTTTGTGTTTGCCAATGCAAAATCTTTGCCAACGGTTCCTTTTCGACTCCTTATAGGTCATACTAGTCTCGTAATATTGGTCCGAATCGCTACTTAACGCCTCGTATTTATAATTACCCTGACTGACGAAACAATTGTCGCTCTTCTCCGTATGCGTTGAGGGAGGACGCGTTGGAGAGAGGAGAGGTCTACTACTACTTTTACTATTCATTCATCCGCTTTCTCGCTTGAAATTCTGTGAAATATAAAGAAGATGATTTGTAAAAAGGAATTACTACAAAGGCGTCGTATCCTTCTTAATAAAAAAGATCTATTAGAAGAAATATTATTTATAAATACAATTGTTCAATGATAATGATAGTGAAAAGGAAGTTGAGAGGTGATTTGTTCACAGGATAGACGTTGTATCTTTCTTTCTACAGCTCGCAAAGATAAAAGGGGATGAGAGAAAGAGCGAAAAATCTATTTTCGATTGTAGCACTCTCATTCGGCAATCCTCTCTCTTTCTCATTCACTCCACTCTTTCGTCGATTATTTTCCAACAAGTAAAACTTTCGAGTATTTTTTTGAAAAGAAAGTTTACTTTTTAAAAGAACAAATTTAAAATTCATCACGAAAAAACTCTCATTCATCTTTATTTAATTAGCTTAACGTAGCTTGCAGAATGAAAAGAGCAGATGAACAAATAAATAAAATACGAAATGAGTAGGAGCGAGAGAGAGAGAGAGAGAGAGATGCTGGCGGATGGGAATAGAAAGGGAAAATATGGAATGTCATCCTCTGAAATATTCTCTTTTGCATGACGGACTCTCGTTTCGAATGAGAGGAGATTCCATCAAACTTTTTATTGGACTAGGGAAAAAGAGAGGAAAACTAAAAGTAGTAGTTAAGCACAAAAAAGTTACAGTTATATCTTAGGGGATAATAAGTAATTTTCTTCTTTATAACCTTAACCTTCAGCCCTAGCAGAGTACCGACGAGCATTTCCTCTTAGTAGTAGAGATTTTTCTCTGATAGAGTGAAAAAGAGAGGATTTTCCACTGATTTCGCTCGTTTTTTCTTACTCCTCCATTCATAAATAACCTTAATAAATTGTTAAAGTCTTTTTGTATTTTCCTTTCTCTAATAAGTAATTATTTCAAGGTTTTTTCTCACTTGTTTTCTTCAAGAGCCAAGCATGAAGTTAATTAAGGATAAAAACAGCAAGAAAAAGCCAGATAGATAGATGGATGGATGGATAGATAGATAGATAGCCAGCCACCCACCCACCCACCCATCCAGGCCGATGGATTTGCAGAAAGGTGAGAGTTGAGCGAGAGGAACAGAACATGTGAAAACGTTACGTAGTTGAAAAAAGGATTGGAGGGGAAGGAGTACAAAGCTGCAAGGGAAGAATGTCCAAAAGAGTGAGATAAAAAGAGGCTATTATCAAAATAGTAAATGACTAATTAATTAAAGTCGAAGAGGGAGAGGGGAAAGGGGAAAAATACGGATAATTGCAGAATATGGGATAAGAAACAAATGAAAAGAAAACTAGTAGTTTGTATTGGATAGAATCGTAAGGTTAGGATACGTGATACGACTAATGGAAAAAGACAAAATACTAATACTCTTTTTTCTTAATAATTTCCAGTCGTTACAGTTTATAGTTACTAACGCTGCTAAATAGCCTGTTAAACAATATTTTATATCTTATTAGGCGTCTTTTCAAATTGACGCTATTTAAAGAAGAAATCAAAAAGAGAACATAAACTCCCGTCTGTTTAATACTTACTTTATTTACTCCTTCAATGAAAAACGCCTCTTCTTTCACTAATTTCTCATTTATATTATTAGAATTATCTCCCATCCCTCTTCCGTTTCTTGCCGCCTTTTACCTCCTACTCCCCCTTCTCTCTCTCACACCCTTCCCTTTCCCCACCGTTTGGTCTCCTCTATCCCTCCAACTAGTCTTTATACGAAAGAAAAACAAAAATCAACTAACTTTTTAAGCATCCGCAACAAAATCAAAAGCAAAATAATAGAAAAAGTCTGCCGTTACAGTTGACTGCCTGATTGACTGGTTGGCTGGCTGGCTGGCTGCCTTGTTCGCTAGGTAGCTAGGATGGCTAGCTGTCTGGCTTGTTCGATGGCTGATGTAAGAGAAGGAAGAGATTAGTGGAAGTGAATGGAAGCTGATATAAAATACCCAGAAAATACGACGTTTATTTAAACAAGTGAAGCCGCTGTACCAGATGAAATTAAACTTTCCTGTACCTTAAAAGGAGAAGAAGATAGTGAAGATTACTAATAGTTGTTAGATGTATCAGCTGAAATCGTTGGTAGACTGGGTTGAAAAATTGAAAATGGGAGGAAGGATGCGAAAAGATAAGGTATACTGAAGCGCCACCGGCCGAGTTTATTTTTCTCAGCAGTCGTCCACGATACGCTATCCAACTCGATCCCTTTATTCAATGTTTTGGTGGTTATCTTTACATTTTTCAATCGCAAATGTCGCTTCGCGTTCAAAGCATAGCGAAACAAAGATAAATTAGAAATAAACGAGCGATTGAACGGCTAGCTAGCTGGCTGGCTGACCGGCCGATCGGCCAACCGGCTGACTGACTGACTGACTGACTGATTAAGTGAGTGAACAAGTAAATCGGTGAACGATTGGGTGATTGAATGAACAAGTGAAATGAAGAAGTAAGGAAGTAGAGAAGGAAGGAAGGAAGGAAGGGAAAAAAGAAGATACACACATTAGGGAATTAATTCTGTGTAGAAAAAAAAAACAAAATTTTCGCTCGAAAGAAGGTGGAAATGGGATGAAGAGGGACCGGACGATTTCGGGGCAAAATATTCAATAGGGTGGAAGAGAAGAGGAAATTCGGTGGAAAAAAAACATCATGTTTTTTGTTTGTGAAAACTCTAGCTTATTAAAAGAAAAACAGACCCAAATTTGCGTTTCTGCTAGTTTTTTCTAACAAATCGAATTTGGCAATCACGTTCGGTAAAGAGCGCCCTAAGACGGTCTAAATCACCGTTGGTGAGCAGGAAAACAGGAACGTGATGAGAAAGGAGAAGAGAAGCTTTATAATGTCTGTTTCTTACAAACGTTTCGTTTGTCACTCTATTATATGCATGGTCAGTGTTCTGTAAACAATATCAGCTTTTGTGGCTATTCCATTTCTGTTAACATGAAAAATATTGGTAAAGGAATAACGCATCCCTTTCTCCAATCTTCCTTAACCCAAGTCCAAGGGAATTTGCTATTTGCTTATATTCTATCACCACCCCTTTTCTCTCTTTCTCTCTCTCTCTCTTTTTCTTTCTTTCTTCCCTATTCCATCTGTTTTGCTCATTTACATTTTAAATCTCCATTTTTAAATATTACATGATCTCCGTATCGTCATTCATTTATTCCTCATCCACTACACCCTCTATTATTGCAACATCTGCAAAAAAACCACCGCCAATTTCCAAATATCTTTTCCCCTTATCCGTTCTACCCTCATGCTAACTCTTTGCAATCACCGTAAGACGCCTTCAAAGAAGATCTGTCATTTTTATATTTATTAACAATATCCCACCGTCGTCGTCGTCGCGTCGTCGTCACCATCACCACCACGACAAAGACGACGACGACGACCGCCCTTCAACAAAGAGAGATGGTACTGGCAGTATCATCTATAAGCATTTTGAATAGAAATATATTCGATAAAATCCGTTAAATCCGTTTCGAAGATAAAGGAAAAGCTCTCTTCCAGAAAAAGTACTCTCACCAAAGATAAATTATCTTTTTCTATTTTGTAAAACTTTTTTTCTCTGTCTCTACACGGTACGGTGGACATAACCTTGAGATTTTAGCCTCAATTGAAAGAGTAAGCATATTTCGTAACAAGAAAAAGATTACACGATTTCGATAAGGGAGAATAGAGCAGAGAGTATTTAATTGTACAGTAGTCGCAGTGGTATAGTAAAATCGTAATTTATTAAATCAAACTCTTTTATCTTTTACCCTCGCCGGATTGTTTGCATGATGTTATTCCTCTTCTTTTTTGTCTTTTTTTTTTTTTACAATGTTTGTCCTGCTCCGTAAACGAATTTTGTTTGATTTCCTCCCGCTTGTTTTGTTTAAAAAGATGAGTAATAAATAAGTGTAAGTTCACTACCTGTATGGAAAACAATAGGTAACAAAGAGATAAGGAGGAGTAGCAACTGAGACTAGAAAGGGACGAAGAGAGATTTTGGTTTTTTACTTTGTCGTTTTCTTGACTGATTTTTTGTATGTTTTTTCCCTTCTCTTCTCTCGTCTCTCTTCTCTCACTCTCAATCTCTTGCATGAAGAAAAGCTCCATCGTTCCTTTGCTGATATTTTCATACATTCATAACGTGTCCCTGTACGGCTGAGTTTAACCAGGCTGAAAATCGTTCTATTTCGCTTAACGCGGAAAATATAGTAATCTATAATTATTGATATTTACTAGCGATATCCCTGCATTCCCCAAACACTTTCTAATTAATTTTCCTATTTTTCCTTTTTAGAAGACGCTCCCTCTCTCGTTCGTTCGTTCGTTCGTTCGCTCTCTCTCTCTATGTCTTCTATCTTGAGAAATTTTCATCCTTTTTTCGCTTTACACTCTTTTACCTTTCTCCGTCTGCCTATCTGCCTGTCTCTATACTCTATGTTTAATTAGTTAATTGGCTCAAAGAGACGTCATACTGATAGGTGGGAGGCAATGAAAGAAAAAGAAAGAAAGAATGAATGAATGAATGAATGAATGAAAGAGTGCGAGAGAGAGAGAGAGAGAAGAGAGCGAGAGCGAGAGCAAGAGAAGGATAATATATAATATTTATTTGAGTATCTGTTTGTTCCTCTGCTATTCACGTTTAAAGTCGCCATTAGTTGATTCGGACTTTTTTTTTTCTTTTCAAGGCCATCGTTGTCGTATTGCTTTCACACTCGACCAGTTAAAATAGCTAAACGTTTTCCGCCAGATTATAAAAACATGCGATTTCACGCTAATCGATTTGTTTGGGAAAATAATCTCTTGCCTTTCTCAAAGCTGGCCTTTTTTTTTTTTATAGAAATTAAAATTGAGAAGGCAACAGGAGAAATGAGGAGGGAAAGAGGAAGGCTAAATAACAGCGTATTAGAGGGAGAAAATTAGTGGGAAAGGGGAAGAAGGAATAAGGACGAGAGTGAGGGAAAGAGAGAGAGAGAGCAGGAAGAAAATAGTGACTATATTCCTAAATATAGCACATATTTAATCAATTTTTTTAAATGGATTAATTAGATTAAAATCGTATCATTTCTCTCAACAAGACAAAATCGTTTAATTGCATGACAAAGAAAAGTCAATGAAAAAGTCGAATGGCGCTAAATATTGTGTACATATGTGGGCACCAGATGGCGTTTGCGTTGGAAGAGATTGGACGAATAGCAAATGAGACGGCATCTTTTTGCAGGCAGTTGGACAAAAATTCATTCCAGCACCAGGTGGTGCACATGTCATCGGAGCGTCTAGAACCACGAATCGCTCAATATGTTCCGCATCCGTTACTACAGCGTAAATCCGTTACTGGATCGAGTGAAATTGAAGAATTCTTGAGAGAAAAGAATTCGCAGAGGAGGGACTTATCTCGCCGACGTTATAGTTGCGGAGTGGAGCCTAGATGCGAGCAATATACACCGCATCCTCTCCTCCAAATCAAAAGCGGAAAGGGTCAAATAAACGCCATAGAAGAGCTCCTCGGACCAGCCTCTGCAAAGACTACTAATACGAACAACAGCCAATCGGAAGTTTCGACTCATTCAACGCCGGCGCATAAGACTAGCAAAAAGTCTAATTTCGAAGATTTTCGCAGCCTTATACCTACTAGAAAATCATCAAAGCCAAAGGAGACTTCGTCTTCTACATCCTCATCACCTCTAAGATTTCAAAGTAAATTTCAAGCGAGACAGGAACAATATACTCCTCATCCAATTTTACAAATCCGAGATGAAAAACTAACGCTCGACGACGTCCTTGGGCCTAAGCCCGAAAAGAAGACCGTTAGATCATTAAGCTTAGAAGTTTCTTGTAGCGATGGTGAAAGGGGAATAATCAATCTCACCTCCTCTCTCACTCCAATCGAGGATGAAAGCAAGCGATCGTCATCGGCGGAGCCCCTACAACCTCGCGAAGACCAATACGAATCTTGTCCTCTGTTGCAAGACAAAACTGACGGTGTTAGTGAATTGGAAAAGTTCCTAAGCGAAAGTCGATTGGAAGGAGGGGAGGGAACTTTTAATGACGCTATAGAAAAGGGAGGCCGATCAGTAGGAGAAGTTGCGCGGGAAGATGTAAAAGGAGGAGCGGACGAGAGGAAAGGGGCAGCGTTCGAGGATAATAGGGGAGAATGTTTAAAATTAAATAGAGAAGGAGACGATAAGAGTAAAATTGCAGAAGAAGTGGAGAAACGAGAAAAAGAGCCTTCAACGGATTTGAAATGCATAGACGACGACGTCATTCCTTTGGAATTGTCATCGGAAAATGATAACAGAAATCATCGTGTTCATTTCAACGCTCAGAATCCGCAGAATGCACAGAATACGCAAAATTCCCAAAATCCGCAAAATCCTTCTTGTTCTGCATTAAATAAAAAGACAAGACGACGGAAAAAATGCCTAATTAGTTAAAGTATGCAGTCAATAACTTGACAAACAAATTAATCATAAATATTTAAATGTGGAACGTCGCCTAATGCAAATTACTCTTAACCGATTAACAACAGGACATTCCTCCTCTTTTTAATTTTACTTGTTCTTCTCTTCGTATTTTCTCCTTCCCCCCCTCTCTCTCTCTCTCTCTCTCTCTCTCTCTCTCTCTCTCTCTCTTTTAATTCTACAACATCTGGCCTTTTCTGTCTTCTACATGCTCACTTCTCCTCTCCTTTGATTTTCCTCATCTTTCCTCATTGCTCTTTCCATAGTCATAATTCTTATCGTAATCATTGACACTATTATTCTGATTATTGCGATTGCTACTCTAAAGTTTACTGCTTGCAAGAGTATTTGATTATGTTTGGTGTATAAACACGTATAAATATACAATGATACAATGGAGGTAGTATAATGTATATACTGTACAGTAAATGTAGTCGACTGTTGGGTATATATTGTATATTGTTCATTGGGCTATATTGCATATTTATAATTTTATATACTGCCTATATATTATTTGAAAGCTGACAAACAAAATAACAACATTTGGTTTTTTTTTATTTATATTCTCTAATTCAAATTCCGATTGTCCTTTTAACATATGCCGCCTATTCTCTCTCTCTCTCTCTCTCTCTCTAACCAATGGTTGGAATGTTACAGTTAAGCTCACAAACAATCATACATACATACTATATATATATATATATACTGTATATACACGCACACACGCACACACACACTCTCTCTCTCTCTCTCTCGCTCTTTATTAAAAATGATATGACGTATGCTCTATTCAAACTCACAAGTATCATCAACATTTCAAAATTTATTGAAACTCCCGTATACAGCTGCCGTGCCATATTGCGTTGTGTGCTCGTTTGTACACTGAATACGTGCGACCAAACTGTGTTTAGAAAGTATTTAAAAGACTCGAAAAAATGTCATGTGCCAGAGACGATGTAGATAGAATGCAAATACGGAAGAAGAGAAGAGGAGGAGGAAAAGAGGAAAATGTTCAATTAGTTAGTGCTAGCAATAGCAGAAGCGGCAGTAGTAATAGTAGTACTACTACTAGTGCGAGTAGTAGCTGTAGTAATGGTAGTAGTAATAAAAAATGAATTAGTAGGAGAAAGAGAAGAAGAAGAAGAGTAGAAGAGAAAGGGAAGAATACGAATAGAATAGGAATAAAAGTGCTACGTTAAAGGACAATAAAATTGATGACGAGCTATGAAAAGAAGAAAAAGAATAGAGAAACAAAAGTAAAATTTGAGGAATTTATTCAACTTTGATGCGATAAGCATAAGTCGAAGAATATGAAGAGAATTTTCTACGTTAAGTAGATTGAATATGCATATAGTGTATATTTTCTTATGTGTATTGAAACGCTTATTTTTAGCTACAGCCGATAAACGCTTTACAACATATACTCCATATAGAGATTATATATATACTATATGTATATAGCCATTTATTTGTTTGTTTAAATATACATTAGTACATGTGTATTGACAATATATGCATAATAAATACAGAATACATATTCATTTATACGATTTATACTACTTTCATATCGTATTTAAATAATTACCTCCAACACTCTATGGATACTGTGCCGTGTTTGCTTCACTTGGATTTTCTCTAATTGACTAATTTTCAAGAAAAATAGGCAAAACGCAAAAGTAACCGATCAGAAAATTGCGTCTAATGAGTTTCTAGTTTTCCCTCGCCAGCCCCCATCAGCTGAGAAAGGAGGTCAATGGCATAGGTGAGAGGCGATAAACGAACGCCTCATAGAATGAATAAAGTAAAGTCAAGAGCAAAAGAAAAAATATCTAGAGAGAAAAGAGGGAAAGGCAGAGGGAGAGGGAAAAAAGGCAGAGGGAGAAGGAGAGAGGGAGACCGACAGACAGACAGAGAAAGAGAAGGAGCTGAGTAAAGGAGAGAAAGAGTTAGTTACGCGCAAATAAAGAATTTTCCGCCAGCATTCCAATGCACATATAAAGCTCGATCGATGATCTGTCACCATGGTAACATATATAATTTACCTGCTGCTGCAACTTTCTCTTACATTGATTTCTCGCCATCGACTGGCTAATCATGTAAATCCTTGTCGAGAATATTCAAAGTCGTTTACCTAAACTCAATATCATTGCCTGTACGCGCACATATTGCCTTCACCCACTCCGATAATAACATTTTCTATTTGTTTCTTATCAACTCGACCTATTCTCCTCCTTTTAACCATCTATTAATATTGTAAAAGGTTACTCATTCATCCATTTTATACTAAATTTTACTATCCCAATTAACTATTTATCATACTCTTTTCCATCTTTATCCTTCTTGCCTTCTCTTCTCCGCTTCTTAGACTGATTTATTCTTGGAAAGTTTATATTTTCTTATCACCTTTTTCGTTTCAACACGGCCCTTTACCTTTACTTCTCCATAGTTTTTTCTTGTGGGCTTTTTGCCCTTTAAAACGTTACCTTTTCTTAAAAGTTTATAAATTAATTGGTCATTTTTTGTTAGGTCTTCGTCAATTAAACTCATTAATTATTGGCGTCATAAATCTGGAACAAGACTAATAAAATCTTTTTGAATACCGTATTTCTTATATTCTGACCCATTGAAAATCTCTTCTACACTACTTTCCTTTTTTATTCTTTCCTTCTACTACCTCTCCCTTCTTCCCTGCACTTTTCCTATCACTTATCTCTCTCTCTCTCTCTCTCTTTCTATTTTTTTCCCCTTTATTTCACTCTTCTTATTCTCGTTTTTCATTTTTTTTAACCATCTCAGATATTCATTATTGCTGGTGTCGCGTAATAACCAGAAAGATAACACCGATAGTTGTGCTCCTGGCGGAGGTTTTATTGCCTCCCGCATCGGAACGACTACGACCTTGCGATAAAACTTTACGTCGAAGGCAAATATAAATTTGCTTTCATTTGAGCAGAACGTACGAGAATTACTCTAATTGTTTTCCTCTAGGTGGTCTTTTTTTGGCCGATTCATTCTTGGTGGTCGACCAGCAGAGAGGGAGAATAAGAGGTTTTTGGAAAGTGAATAAATAGAAAGAATGGAAAGTATTTGGAATTAGAGAGAGAGAGAGAGAGAGAGAGAGAGAGAGAGAGGGGGGGGGGGGGGGGGGGGGGAGAGAGAGAGAAGGAGAAAGGATTGCTTTAGGAGCATCGATGAAATGAACAAAGGAAATTTTTAGGAGAATACCGAATGTTTTTTTTAAGGAAGATTTTAATTAGATTTTAAATGTGAAATCTTTAAAAATTAGTTTAGTCTAAATCAAATTAGCTAATGAAAAGGGTGAAAATAGCATATATAAAAAAGAGGATAGAGAGAGAGAGAGAGAGTGAGAGAGAGCTAGGATGAAGAGGGGATAGGAGAATACGAGAAAAGGGAATATGATTGCATAAAGCGCTTAACAGAATAGATAGAAGAGTATTCAATACGACTGTATATATAATAAAAACCTAATTAAAAAGCAAAGCGTATACAGTTTTCGCAGAGTATGCTGTAGATAAAAGTATACATGTATATTATATAATATAGTATGCATAGTAGGCGGTGGATCTGAAAGATATTGCACACTATATATACTGAATGTTGTATATTGTACAATAAATACCGTACACAATGTGTAAAGGCTGTGTAGATAAGAAATAATAGAAACTATGAGAAAATATTAGCTTGACAGCAAAAAAAATATAAAAAGAAGCTATTAAATTATGAATGCTAATTGCTCTGCCGCTTTATAATCAATTACACGCATTTTATCAGGTATTTATGTCTCAAAAACCCTTCTCCAATCCTTTTTAAATTTATTTATTCCGCTAAAACTCTCAGAGTATTATTTTTCTTTTTTCCTCACTCCCTCTCTCTCTCTCTCTCTCTCTCTCTCTCTCTCTGCAAGATAGAGACAGGCAAACGTACAGGGTTATTCATACAGTATATACTATATATATATACAGTATATGTACATACGGTATATAATTCTATGGAAATATTTCATTTATTATATAGATGTGTATTGTTTGATTCAAGTGGGAATTTTTTAAGGTAACCTTTCGGTTTGTAAAAGTAATGTCTGTAGTAGCGACATTTATTTATTAGAAATATTCTATCCTACGTTTATAGGCCTTTATTCGGTAGAATCTATCCGATGTGTTTAAAATATGTTTACAAATTGTTTAAAGCAGGATAGATTATCGATTTTTTTTCCATTCTCTCTCTTTTATTCTAAAAGTTTGTCGACGATTGAGCTGTTTAGTCAATTATCAGAGGGAGAATCTTGATAAATGCTAATATTTTTTTGTCTATTTCTCTATTTCTCTCTCAATTCGCGTCTGTTTGTCTATCTTTATTTACCTATTTAACTATTTGTCTGTCGGCTTATGTACGTACATATATGTTTGAATGTATACACATGTATCTGTGTCTGTTTGTACTTTTTCTCTTTCCTTCCTCATTTCTCTATCTCTATCCTCCTTCCCTCTCTCAGAAACCAATAAGCCAGAAAGATCTACTAAAAAAAAAGAGAAAAGTACTCAGGGTTTTTTCATTAGAAAAACATTTTCAATGATAATTATGCTTACATTAATATCTAGTGTTTCCACCTTTGGCTTTTTATCAAGTCCATTTATACTTCCACTACCTTCGTAACTTGGCTCGTACTGTTTATTTGAAAACTTCTTGCATTTTCGCCTTCGCGCTCAGTACCTCTCTTACCCGCTTTTCTTCCTTCACCACCACCTTCTTGCCTTCTCCTGTCTGTCTGATTGACTTTAGCCTGGTTTGATTAACCCTTTTCTTGCAGTTTCACACGAACTCAATTGTGGAGAAATTTAATGATTCGACTGACCGCAACAAAGTCCTTTTTACCTTTTGTCGTATTGCTGTTTTTGGGGGGCCATTTTCCGTGCGAAATTCAATAACAAATGTATAAATGACATTATTTTTTCGCTAAATTAAACAGAGCTATCGAAAAAATGGTTTTTTTTTTTAAGGCAAATCTATACATTATTTTTTTTTTCTCTAATTCTTTAATCCCTCAACCCATTTTGCAGCCATAAAAACACAGAAAACACAACCTTTTCCCGCTCATATTTCACTTTTGGCTCAATACGGGGCTCAATATATTCCTCTCCAGGTTTCCTCTAAACCCGTGTTCTTTTATCTCAAGAGTAACGTAGACGCTTTTCCGTTCATCTATCCGTACAAAATTTTCTATAAGACAAAAAAATCCTCCTGCTCCCCCACCAATCCAGCCATTCTTTTCTTCTCTTTTCTTTTCAAAACTAATCAAACGTTTCCTTTTACCCTTTTTTTTAGTTTCTTAAATAAATAACTTTTCTCCTCTAGTCGTCCCTCTTCCCCTTCAACATTCTGCCTCCTCTGTCTCCACCTCTCCAATGCCCACCCGCCTTACTGCCCCCCC
>CAJFCJ010000207.1:20605-36957 GCA_904063045.1 Dimorphilus gyrociliatus
CTCTTTCTCTTTCTCTTTCTCTTTCTCTTTCTCTTTCTCTTTCTCTTTCTCTCTCTCTCTCTCTAGCTATCTATCTATCTATTTATCTATCTATCTATCTATCTTTCTCTCTTTCATTCACACTCTTTTCTATTTTTCTTCCCCTCTCTCCTATTTGATTTCATTGAATACAAATGTTTTATGTGGTGTTTTGATGAAAAATATTGGAAGCGAACTCTTGGAAAGTGTCTTTTTTTTCTCGTCTTCTATTCTTTTCTTTCTCCTTTTCTTCATGTTGTTCCTAAAAACAGAAGTGTAGCTTGTGGCACGTTATAATCTTTGCCATTTCCTCTCGTATTCTCGCCCCCGGACATCAATACTAAGAAAGAAGAGAGAAGAACGCCAAGATTACTTCTCTATTATTAATGGTAATAATAATAATGGAATTCATTTTTCAAAAAGATACGGATAACAGAAGAAAAATTGGAAAAGAATAAAAGATAATCTTTGTAGAAGAGAAGAAAAAATCCAATGTAATTGAGAAAGCAGGTGACAAAACGGCTAAATCCCTAGCCTTAAACTTCTTTTATCCATCGTCCCATTGTCGGAGGGATACGAATCGACCTACTTTCTACACCGTAAACAAGAATATGCGTGCCTCTATCAATTATCGTCATAAACACTTAGACCTAAATAGGCTCACCGTATTTTTTCAGATAACATCCTATATTCGATGCCCGTTTATTACAATTGCCTTTTATTTTTGGTGGTCAAGCAAAACAGAGAGAGAGAGAGAGAGAGAGAGGGAGGGAGAAAGAAGGGGAGGAAAAGAGATGTTTGATTGTTTATCGCATTGAAATGCTTAACACGTCTTAGGATAAATGACTTTCTTACTTGTTTTTTTTTTTAAATCAAGTTAATTATGATAATATGAAAGAGAGAAAGAAAGAAAGAAGGAGAGAGAAAAAAGCAACTATCCATTTATTTACAAATAGCTAAAATTGTGAGAAAACACCTACTATTGTGAAGAGGACTGTAAATAGAGTAGTACATGCTTACTATGTCACCCTCCTCCCTCAACATCATCATGGATTCCTTCACTCTCTCTCTCTCTCTCTCTAAGTACGTACGCTTGCTCTCGCTCTCTTTCTATCTATCAAAAGGTATTTTACTTTTTTTCGTATGTTAATTGATTAATTATAAATTTTTCACCTAGAATATTATTTCAAGCAATTGAAATAAGAGAAAATTATTCATTTTCTCCCAACATTATCTATAGGCCTATGTTTATCAAAAGCGTTTTCGTTTCATCATCAACAAAGTCTTTCGTTTCAATTTCTTCATCAATATTTATGTTCGCATTTGGTGTAAAATTTCCTTCAGTCTTTCTTAGTTTACTGTTAGTTCTCTTTGTGTAAAATCAATTTGCGACTCTTGGATCTCGTTTCCCTATCATGAACGGAAAAGCTACTTGATTTATTTCTGATTGTAATCCATTTTATAACCACTAAATCCCTATCTATCTCTTTTTCTTCATTTTTTAACGGTATCCTTTCTTTCTAATTCCTCTCCAGTTTGTTTTCTCATCCTCCCTCCTCCCTTACTAACAATCATCTATAAATTTTTGTATTGGTTTGTTTGTTTATTTGTCTACCTGTCTTCTCTATTTGTCCTTTCTTCCTTATCGTCTCTTGCTTTTGTCGACAAACTTTCTTTATACTGAATATACGTTGCTAAACGCGTGGATCCTCGATTAGGATTAGGGTTAAGGTTAGGGTTACTTTTCCGTCCTCTTCTTTGAATCAGAAGAAGTAGTTTTTAAAAAAATCCATGTTGGACTTTCAGAGGGTTAAGGCAAGCAACACGCTCTTTCATCATCTTTCTACTACTCTCTATGTCTCTTTCTTAGAATGCGGGGGAAGAGGAAGGGGAAAAGGAAGCTAAATAGGAATAGAGGGGGAAAAGGGTAAACGATAGAGAAGATGGGTAATCGTCTCTATTAAAAGAGTAGATCAAGTGGAGATTGTCGGTCAGTCTTTCCTTTGTCATTAGATTGTAAATCTTCTCCTCTCGGCAAGAATTAGATAAATTAGATCATTATCAATTATAGTTCTCCACTCGATTCTACAAAGTTTCCACAATCTTAATCTTGAGACAGTGGATTCTCACTTAATCCGCTCTACCCTCGTTCCAATGATCGAAAAGATTAGTAGATAGACAAAAGAGTCTAGATATTCCTTCGATTCTGGAAAAAAAACTGTTACACCGAGTTGCCGCTTCCCAATTAATCGTTCGCAGCCCAATACGAAGTATAATGACCGTTTTCAATTGGTCGCCACCTACTCAATATACAAATATTGAGTACACGATGAGAGTTAAAGAGAACGCATTCAAACTTCTGTATTGTTATGTTAACAACATAGCTGATAAGGAAAAAACTGAGGAAAAAGATAAAAGTTACGAAAAAGACGGAAGATAGGAGGGGAAGAGAAAGAGAAATATAGAAATATAGACAAAAGCCAATATATACATAGACAATTGAGAGAGAGACAGAGAGAGAGAGAGAGAGAGAGAGAAAGAGAGATAGATAGATAGATAGAGAGAGGGAGAGAAAGAGAGAATCCGCAATCAATCCGCGTTAGAAATTGTAAATTATTAATAGGTTGAGATTGATAACAATCATAAATAATATCATCTATCATAGGCCAACAAACTATAACTAAAAAGTGAGTCAATATATTGCAAACCCATGTTGGATATTTCCTTTTTTCCCTCTTTTCAATAGAAATTTATGATATGTCACATCTCGTGATTCGATGCCTCTCTCTAAGCTTAATAAAGAAAGAAACCATGAGAATAGAGTATTCCGATGCTTCACACCTTACGTTTTATCCCCTTATTTTCCGTAGTCTCTTCCCTCTCTCTCTCTCTCTCTCTCTCTCTCCATAAAGTATATAAATTTTTATAGTGTATCTATAGTATATACGTAGTCACAAACTCATATTCTGATCAGCTAGCTCTCTTTTTGTTAACATTTCTCTCTCTAAAAGAGAAAACAAGTATCTTTTCCCCTCCAAAATAAAGGAAACGTTAACGAAGCTATCGAAAATTTCGGCCCTTTTCATTATACTTCTCTCTTTTAGATGTTGCAACTATTTCGACTAATTGCAGTTGTAGTAGTTGCTGTAGTTGAAATTGTCGCCGATCTGTTTGAAAAACTACAAGACAATATCGATTTTTTTGCCCACGTCTAAAAATTTTCACTCTTCCCTTTTAATAAATGTTGGTCAACTCCCTATCATAGTCCATTCCTTTATATTTATCTGTCTATCTATCTATCTTCCTTCCTACCCTGCCACCACCCAACCGCATCCCATCCACTTATCTGCGCAGTGTCAAAAGGTAAAAGGCTTACTATTCATGATATATTGTATTTCTTCTGCTTTATGTTTGTGCATCGCTTGCGCTTCTATTGCTTGTTGGGTGGTTCATAAAGAATACGAAAAGGTTATATTAAAAGGACGCCCCATCAAATCAGTTAAGTAGACACAAACTGATCGCAAAACTAATAGTCTAACTGTACTTAATGGAGATGACTCTATACGTAAAAATAGCCTTTATTATAAACAAACACGTCAAAGCTATTAACAAACAGCTGGTTCGTTCTTTTTTTCAAGATTAAAGGTTTCGCGGCGTCACTTTTCTTTTTTTTAGAGTGACGATCGAACCATATTTAAGAAAGAGAGGTATGTTTTTTCTAACTCAGTCTCTCTCTCTCTTTCTTTCTTTCTTTCCCAGTTATTTAGCCTCCTACGTAAAAAGGAACTGACAACAAATCTGATGTGTCTTTTTCTTTCTCTCACTGTTTCTCTCTTTCTTCCTCAATCTAAAGTGTCACAAAAGTCGAAGAAGAGTAGAAAGAGTAGAAAAGAAAAAGCATAGACGATTGAAAAGGAGCGAAAGGACGGAAAAGGATTAGGAGAAAGGGAAAAAATGAAATTGATAAAATTATCAATCATCGCTTATCCATTTTCATTGTGCCCGAATAACCTTGCATTTGCCTGAATAGGAAATGACAAAGCTAGGCGAAACTACTCGGCTTGTTACTCCGAACAACATAAAAAATTGAAAGTTTCCAATTAAGCCTTTCTAAGATCATTTCGAGATACTCTTAGCAAAGTTACTTATTTAAGAATTGCGTACTAAGACGCCAAGTCGACGAGACGACATTACCTCGTTTAACAACATTGGATTTGGTAATTTAGGCTGCTCTCCTATTAGAACATCTCGCAGTCTGAGTATTTTATTTATCATTCGAATTATTTTCCACTTTGCGTTCTATTTTCATATTGTTTCATTTCGTTACTAGAAAATCAAGTTGGGCGCCTAACTGTTTACAGTAACAAACTGTATAATTGCGTTTCTCTTCCTCCCCTCTCAATTCCTTTGTCCACATTATATTCGGTCTAAAAACTACGAATAAACACTACCGAATTACGATTACACCCAGAGTAACGGAATTCTATTATTCTCGCTTGTTTAGCCAACGTTTAAGTGCGTTTTGCGGTTTGAGAGAAAAGTATACCTTTCGCTTTTTCAGTATTCCAGCTTTAAATGCGGATAGATTACATTTAGATAGAAAGCGGGTGGCAGGAGGACTGATGAGAATGGGGATATTTCTGAAAAAAGATAAAGCTTTACACAGGTATAATAAATAATTAATTTCAATTAGAATATAGTAAAAATAGTTGGCAAGCTGATAAATTATTAAAAAACAATGAGAGCTAATTACAAGTGTTTTTCTCCTATAAATGTTCAATTAATTAGTCAACTTTATCCGTATAATCATTCTACAACCCTGCTGATTTTATCTTTCTTTTATTTTTATCATTGACAATCATTGCTAATTTATTATAGGCAATTAACGCACGCACAAACTTAACTGTAACGCTGTAAGCCATCAAGTTAGAGACCATAGCTAAAGAGACTAATAATCATTACCCATCCACCCACTTGTTACAAGCTACTTACAATTCTCAGAACTTATGCACGCACATGCACACACGTAAGTTTATACATATTATTTTCTTGTCTCTCTTTTTCTCTTTCTCTTCCTCCCACCTTACTATTCTCTCTCCTCTCTCTTCTTCTCAAAGTTTTAATATATTTTTCGCAGAATTTTCCCTGCAAAGGCTTTTAGATAAAGTTGCCACCTCCCCTAAAAGTAAGGCACTAATCGCCTTCATCGTTAACATACTAGTTTTAATACAGTTGCATCGTCTCAATAGGGATTCCCTCGAATTTTCTCATTTCCAGCTAGGAAATCGAGCGATTATTCTTTAACGCTAAAATCTAGCGTGCCCAACACAAATTTATACTAAAATCATCCACGAATTGAACGAACGAATAGCAGAGTGAATGAGCGAGCGAAAGAATGAGAAGACAGAAAAGGAGAGAGAGGGCGAGAGAGAGAGAGAGAGAGAGAAAGAGAGAGAGAGGAGTTGATAAGAGTGTGAGGGAGTGCGGTAGCTTAGCTATGGAAATCAATTACGATTACGATGGGGGTAAACTGGCACGAATTTCTACAGATGAGCGATAAAGAACTCGGCAATTTAATATTAGAATAATTGGAATAATTAATAACAATTTTAAGAAAGTGTATGCGTGTGCGTGAGAGAGAGAGAGAGAGAGAGAGAGTAAAGACATGGAGCAGGGAACGAATGAACAAATCAGAGGAAACGGAAAAAGAGACAATTGTGAGGAAATGTAAAGAGACGAAAGAGGTTGATTTTGAGTAGTATTGAAGGCTATCCTAGACAACTTTCTCGCTCAACGACAAGTGGAATACTTTTAAGGGGGGCGAGTTCGTGCTAAATTTTGTCTTCTTTGCTGGGTTGGTCACAATTCTGCTACTCTCACTAGTTTCCTTGTGAAGCAAATGAAAAGAAGAAAGACAAGCAAAGAATCGCCTTGAAATAAGTATTGATAGAGGTAGATAGTAAAGACAGATGATCTAATATTAGTAATAATTCTTCGACTATCTTCTGGCTACGACAGTCGACGGTCAATTATTTCTTCCAAATTGAAATGAGTGAATGAATGAATGAAAGAGTGAGAGTTGGAAAAAGGGGAGCGATCAGGGAAGACAGAGAGATGAGAATTTATAATGTTTTCAACACTACTTATCCTTTTAACGGACAAATGCCTTTTCTCTTAATCTCTAAATCAAAATCTGTCGAGCACGCGTTTACAACAGACGATCTCATTGATTTATTTCCAAGTGGATTTTAACCGTTTGGTAAGAATTTACTAGGCCTAGATAATAGATGATAAATTTGACAATATCGCCTTCCGTCGTTCGGACGCGGAAAAAGTAGATTAAAAGGAAAGAAAAACAGATTTCGTCAAAGACCGTCGAATGAAACTGTTGAAATGTTACTAAACCCAATAGAAACGTCTCTAGTTACAATTAATAAAGTGCATAGAATGAAAATTTAGACGCCTCAGATTTGATTTAATTTGCGGAAAACAATTTCAAACTTGGTTTAATTTTTCAATTGAATATTCATTTTTATTCTCGCAAATTAATTAGGTAAAAAGTTGAAAAGTTTGAGGAAGAGAATTGAAAATCAATAAGGATTTTTTTGTTCTTTCATTTACGCGCTCATTCGTTCATTCTTTATTTATTTTCCTTTGCTGTCTCTTTCTCTAACTCTACCTGTCTCTGTGTCTCTATCTTTATGGAGAGAGAGAAAGAGAGAGAGAGAGAGAGAGAGAGTGAGAGAGAGAGAGTGAGAGAGAGAGAGAAGGGAAAAGAGAAGGAGAAAGCTGCATTGAGAGTAACTATTTTATATAGTTGTATAAATAAATGATTAAACATGCATATATTGTATATAAATATATATACAGTAGAGTCGTTTTCATGTTATACATTCTATTGAGATATAATGGAACTTGTACATATACACAGTATCATTTCGTCCATAAATAGAATCTATAGACGTCCTTAAATGTCCATATCAACATGCATTGTTTACATATTTCTTGTTATTTTTACTCCTCTTTTGTCTGTTTACACAATCAAAGAATTCTTAACTTTTCCTTATTTCAAAAGAAACGAGAACAAATCCTTTCTTTAAGCATCTTATTAGCTAATTAATAAATATTTTAAGGCTTCCAAGATGGACACTCTTTCCTCCTTTCTTCCTAAGTCTCTTTCTTACCTCTATTCTTTGATAATTTATCTGAAACAAAAGAAAGTCGCGTCGAATCAACACTTGTACCCTTCTCCCTCCTCCTCCTCCTCCTCTAAGCCCAAATTTTCACCTCTTCCATTCCTTAATAGATCAATATTAACAAGCTGAATACAAAACAAAAAGCCATGCCTTTCCTATCAATTCTCGTTGATGAATTGAAACTATTGCGACAATAATAAACAAACAAACAAACGCAATATTAACAAGGGAATATACATATGTATGTATAAGAAACTATAATATACAGTATAAACTGTATTTAAGACGGAGAGAGAAAGGGAGAAAAACTATATTTTTTATGTAATAATGCATACATATAGTACATATAGAATACAGTAAAAGTATATACATTCATCTGACGCAGATATAGAAGATATGGAGAAAAGATAATAACTACAGGTGAGTATTATTTTCTTAAATAAGTTAGTTATTTTTAATAAATATCTTCTTGAAATTCAAAACGTTTTTAACAGAATTCCTTTCTTCTTCCATCTTTTACATCTTTTCATGCCATTTTCTTTACCAGGCATTCAGTTTCTTTTTTTTCCTCCTCTTATGTTTTCTTCTTCCCCTCCTAAACCAACTCTCTCCTAGCCACTTAATCATCCACTACTATCCGCTATCCAAATCATTTGACGATTTTCTTTAATCTACAATAGACAAGGAAAATAGATGAGGAACGTAAAGGGGGGAAGGAAAATGAATGAATTGGATACGGCGTAGCCCCATAGGTAGTGCACTTAACAGGACACATTCTTTAAATCTACCGTTAAAGTAGTAATGATTGAAAGATAGATAGACACAGAGATGTATAGAAGGAGAGAGAGAGAGAGAGAGAGTGGAAGGAAAGGAAAAGGGCTAGAATAGGAATAGGGGAGGAAAAGGGTGAAATTCACCTAATTAATGCAATAAAAATGGTAGACAAAAAAAAAACTAATTAATTTCTAGCTTTTATAATCATTAGGCGTTATATTTAGCGTTAAAAATGACGTTTAAAGGAAAAGACGGGCAATATTTGACTTTCGTGCCATACCTGTGCATATATACAATAGGCTAGAAGAAAAGAACTACCCGTTCAATAAGGATCCATCAAGAAATCAGTTACGAGATGGCGCACCCAGTTAGATCATCAAACAACTTTTCCAATATGTTTTTCACGAATGTATTCTTTTATTTCTTTTGAATGGACAGAAAAAGGTAGACGATTGATTACTGATAACGAATCAAAGTTAGCTGTGCGCGTGGGTGGTAATAGAAAGAGAAGAGTAAGAGGAGAACGAAAAGAGGGAGGAGCGAGAGGCTGGGTGGTTGTAGGGGTGGAACAAAGAAGAAATAGAAGAGAAAAAGTAACTATTGGTTAACGAGAAATGAAAAGGTATATTTGATTAAAAGACTATTAACATCTGCGGCTGATTCATTCACTAGCGTTTACCGTTGAAGTGGAGGTGGTGGTTAGTTGTTAATGAACGTAATGGGCGAACGAATGATAGATAGCTTGGTGAACAAAAGAATGAAAACATGAATAAAATAATAAATACATGAATTAATACCCTAATAGGTGAATAGGCGATTGAAGAAAGCATTCTGTAAAGGTATTACTCTTCATCCACTTTTTTCCTCTCGTTAACGCCCGTACTTGCCCATTTTACATCGATCATTAACCATAACAAATGGTCTATCTATTATCAATAATTTGTAAGCCTATAACAAAGGAAATACAGCTTATGGCCCTTTAAACTCAATATGGTAGTTTTAGAGCTTAACAAACGAAAAGGTTTACAGTTATCCTCCGTCTATTTTTTGTCTTTCTATTCTCTTTTACTTTTATTGAAATACAGTAAATTTTAATCGATATTTACAAGATTTCTTCGCTTTCCGCACTTTAGTCACATCTCTAGTTGCGTTAGCTTTTTCTAATTCAGTCACACGATCCTATACTAAATTCAATAAACACAACGGTCCCTCTCTTCACTCCTTCTCTCCCACTCCATCCAACTTGACCCTTTCACCCACCGATTCTTATCTTACGTCCACCCTTTCCCCTCTCTTTATTTATCCTTCTTGTTAACAACATATAGTCTAAAAGCAAATAATGTCTCCAACGACAACTACGCGCAGTCGAGTAGAGTAGGTAGATTACAAAATTGTTATTTTGCATCATTCCGTAATCAGGAAGATAATTGGGTCGAATTACTAAGGATATTTCGGTTGGGGATATAGTTTATTTTCCTATTCTTAATCTCAGTCAGCAACAAGTACACTTGATACGCCTTCGGCAAAATAATAAAACGAGAGGAAAACAACCAAAAGAAATTCAGTCAAGACTAGAAAAACGAATAGCAACAATGGTGACGATGTCGACAACGTAACAATAGCAGTCTGCGCTGCTTCTTTAACTAATTTCTTCCCTCTTTATACTATTTTTTAATCTTCATCTTCTTCTCTTCCTCTGTCTTCTCTTTCTTATTCTTAATATTTTTCTATTTTGTCTTCTTTGCTCTCTCTCTTTCTCTCTTAGTCCCTACGTTTTCATACTCACTTCCATACTTGGCTATTCCGCTCATGACGGTTAATTAATTATTAATTATCCGTTGTGGCTAAAGCGTAATTATGTTAGAAACGCCAACAAAACAATAACACACAACAGTCGTGTTTGAAAGAAAGTCTTTTTGCAATTGATTCAATCTCCTTCTTCTTCGTGTCTGTCTTTATTCAACATAAAAATAAGAATAAGGAGAAGAGAAAAGTTATCTATACATTTAATGTTTGTAATCTTTCTCAAACGCTAAATGTACTATTGAATAAATCTGGTTGAAATTAATCATAAGTTCTCCTAGATTTATCCTATCACCGGAAATGAAACGGAAAGCTTCAAGGGATGACCGCGAAGTCGTTGACAGGGCCGATTGCAACGTTGTTTCCCATTCGTATAACATCTCATTACCAAGTTTGAGTAGGTTCGATAGCTGTACTTTAATCATAAACTAGAAACAATCTACGTTACTTTCTTTATTTCCCTCATTTGATGAGGGAAATATTGAAGTTGATTATTCCGCTCTCCTTTTCTCTGTAACCCTCTCTCTCTCTCTCTCTCTCCTTCCTCCAATTTTTCTCAGCAACGATTGATAAGTAAGGAAATGAAATAAATAGCGAGAAAATGTAATACGAATTATACTAAACTGTCTCTCTGCGTACGCCTTCAAGACTCCAATTCCCTTTTTTTTCCTTTTTAATTAATACCGGAAATAAAGATGCATTAGCTAAAAATATTTCGTCTTTTCCCTCCACCCTCAGCCTCGCTTTCTCTTATGATAAGAGAATTCCGTTGATTAATAATTCAAAATGCACAAAAATATTTATTTATTTTTCCTTCTCTCTCTCTCTCTCTCCTTATAAAATTTGCGTTGTTTTTTGTCTTTCTCTCTACTCTTTTTCTCACACAGACTCTCACTTTTGCATCTCTCTTTATCCGCCACTTTTAAACATATTACGAAAATCATTCAAATACTTTCCGACTCTCTCACGTCGGAGGGGGGGGGGGGTTTTCTCGAGCGAAAAGCGTCTATCCGATTATCCTTTTTAGGCCTATGTAGCCGTTAGAAACGTGCCAGTTTATTCGCCCAACTAACCGTATTAGGCAGTATTCGAGCATTGATTGCCTTTTAGAACGTTGTTAAGAGAGTAAATCAAAATGTACAGTCTTTTAACTCTAACTACCAAATAGATTACAAACGAAACTCTGATTACAACCATTAATATTAGCATGATTAGTTCTTTCATCTAACCCTCTCCCTTTACTCTTCCAAACTCACACCCCTCTCTCCTATATATTTCTACTTCCTTCTCTATCCCGACTTTTATTAGATCAACAATAACTCTTGTTTTTCCATCCTCTTTTCCAGCACCTTTCAAAATCCATTGCGCTGTCGAGTTATTTTCTCAATTATCCATCCCGCCCCTCCAATTAGTTTTATTATCTGTTAAAACCAAACAGATGAATATGAGTAGTGACACTTGCAGCGATCACGCCAAAACAAACAGGCAAGTAAAATTGGAGGCAGCGAGCGTGGGTCGACAACAATCACTCCCAACTAGCCGTCTACCATTCTTCCTCTCCCGCTTTTCTTATAATGGATGTATCGATTGATTCGTTTACCCTGTCGTAATAGAATTTAATTGTTTTTTGTTGTTGATGAAAATGGAAATTATCGGTGATTAATAAAAGGTAGCCGTTTAGAATTAGTCTGCGCCCAAAGGAAGACTAATTCTTCTGACATATAATTATACAACAGGCCTTCTCTCTCTTTTTTTCAATTCTTTCTAACTCTAACTCACTTATCCTATTATTCATTTCTTTCTGCGCTGCTTCCAACTCCCCCTAACCAAAACCTCTAATCCTGATACAAAAATCCTTCACCGCCCACTCAGTGGCTCTTATCTCCTCTTACCCTTTCTTCTATCGAAGCTGTCCCGTAATCATATTTCCATTAGAAAGATCCGTATCGCTCTGCAATATTTTGCCACAGATCGTTGTCGTCCATATTGAAAGAGGCAATTCATTAATAGATTTGTGAGGGATTAAGCTGTGTAGTAACGAGGTTATAGCCCTAAATCTGACTTGTAAGCCAGGAGAAAATGCAAAATGATAATATATTATTCAATGGCTTTTAGCTTTAATTACTTAAACGAAAATGGAGGAAAGGGAAAGAAGAAAGATTTTAAAATAAATGCTTCCATACGCCCCATATCTTCTTCTTTCTCTTCTTTTTGGAACGAAATGTCCTTATTTGTACTTGTTTTTTAATAATATCTAACTTATTAGTATCCTCTAATTAGTCGTCTTATTTATAAAAGGAATAATCGAATCATGTTGAATCAAATCTTTACATGAGAAAAAATCGATTAGAATCTAAACGGCTTGAGAGTAATTGCAATAATTAACTCGATTACGCGCTTGGTGAGTTAAATGTATAACTCGTATAATTTCTCTTTTTTTTCTCTCTAGTATCACATCGCCTATTCTCCTACCCTTAGTTATCATCCACCTAGCCGGACGCCCCCATTTCGACATTAGCTTTTCCTCCATATCGATATTCTCTTTCCATTTCATCAGTGGAAATCTATCTTGATCAAATGCAAATGTCTTAACAGTCTCCTGCAGAACGCACATACTTACTTTTTTGCGATTCTCTTCCATCTTCTCTACTCTCTCTCTGTCTTTTCCCTTTCTTTTACCTTTTTAATCTATCGAGTATAGAGTATAGGATTGCACTCTTATCCGATTTCACTATATTTATTTCTCTTCCTCGTAGCCTACCTGTATAAATAACTATATTTCTCAAGATATGTCTTGATAAAAGATATAGAGTGTAGGGAGTTTTTTGTAAGAGATAATCCACTGGACTTGAAAAATTTACAAATCCCTAAATGGGTTTGACAAAGAAGCATGGAAGGAGCCGACTAACTGAAGAACAGAGAACAGAGAGAAAGGGGGGAAAAGGGAAAAAATGGGTGAAGGAAGAAAGGAGAAAGGAAAAAGAAAGTCTGTCTTGTTTTTACAAGCATATCTGTTAGCAGAGAAGAAAGAAAACAAATACGTTTCCTACCAAGTTCTTTATTAATAGATTTGCATAAAAATCAATATTAAATTTTTAGCTAATATTCACCTTTTTCCAATTTTACGCTTTGCTTTTATAGCAAGTGTTTGTTAACACGTAATTTACTTTCGCCTAGCAAATACACCTATTTTTCTACTTTTCTTCCTCTTTTTCTTCAAATCCAAGGTTTGTCACCTGTAATTTCTATTGCAATATCGTCCTTTACTAATCCACTTTTGTGTGGGACCTCGACCATAAACTGATCCTAAAAAATAAAAAATTCTCTTCTCTTCCCTTCCCTCCCTCTTCTTCCTCTTTCCCTTCTTCATCATCTTCTTCTCTGTTTTCTAATTAAAACTTTGATCGAGCATCAAATAGGAAATTGAAAGGGGAAAAGAAGAGACAGTTAGAGAGTGAAAGAACGAAAAGTCAAAGATTGTAAAAAGAGAGGAAGAGAGAGACTGTAACAGAAGTAAGAGAGAAAATAAATGAAGAGAGATTACATAAAAGTAATTTACCAGAATGAGTGAGAGAAAAAGAAGGACGAAGTAGGAAAATAATCTCAGATTGTTTATTTCTTTCCTCCCTCTTTCAAGTCTTGTCTTGTTGATTTCCTCTTCTTTGGAAGAAAATCGGATTTCAGTAATGATTACTTTTCTTTTAAGATCGTTAAAAAACTTGAATGAAAAGAAAATATTTGAAATAGTAGGTTTTTTGAGAAGAGATGAAATCTTATCGCTCTCTTCATTTAAACTGATTTGCAAAATGATAAAAGAGTCTGATAGTGAGAAGACATGGGATATTTCGAAAATACTATCAAATGCCATAAAAAATTGCTGCCAAGATAAAGTCTGCGAGATAATCAACAAATTTAAAGGAAGACAACAATCATCTGTCAGTTGCATATATCATAGGATTACTGATCAAATGAAAGGAGCTATCCTCTCTTCCAAGTCAGGTAACATTTGTGTAGCAGCTACATAAATAAATACTCCATCATCAACAAAATGCCATTTGTCAGTGACAAAAATATCCCAATTGAGCATGTAAGGATTCCATGTCAATTTATTAGAAAGTATAAAAGGGATGTTACCAAACCGAAATTCTTGTACTAATGAAAACTCCTACACTGTCCCTGCAAAATTTTTCAATTACCACTCTGATGATAACGCCTGCCTTTCACTCCTTAACACCATCCCCAACTTATTATTGGTAAGACTGTCCACTTGCATCAAATTCTGTCCTATGGGTAAAGGAGGTGTCCCAAGAGCTGAAGAGATTCAATTTGGTCCTCTACCTCAATCTCCAACTTTTTCAATGGAACCAATCCCTTCTTGACGCCCTTGTCAATGAGAATTGGGATGAAGAACAACTCAATGAGCAAAGTCTTATTGAAAGAAATGAAATGTCCACACTCCTACTCCTTGATGATGTTTATGATTTTGATTGGGAGAGAGTTGAAATCTATGATGCCCTTATAAATACTAATTATGGGTTAGGTTTGCAAAGGTTTTTTTTTGATTAAATCAAAAAAGAGAAACAGAATTCTCACATTTCAAGAGTCCCACATGATTTTGGGAAGGGTTAGGGTTTGCAAAAGGTTTTTTTTGACTAAATCAAAAAAGAGAAACAGAATTCTCACACTTCAAGAGTCCCAATTGTTTTTGGGAAGCAGTCAAAGAAAAAATACACCAAAATTGACATTTAAAACAATTTCCAAAAGAAAAGATTTTTTCAAAAAATTTTCAAAAAATTTTTTTCTGAAATTTTTTATTATTTCCTACCTACACGACCTACCACGGTTTCGTCCTCCTCTCTATATTCATTACCAAGGACTCATCAGGGTCTAGTAACCTACACCTACAGAGAGGTTGAAGATTTCCAATAGGGAATTCTCTTCTTCAGGTTTTTTCAATATATATCATATCAAAAGTGCTATTTACAATGATACTGTTTAATGAAATATAAACATACCATTCTTTCATTGAAAGATGTATATTTTGAAAGGAATTGGAGAAGTGGTACATTTAACTATCTTCTTTTAATGTGGTGTTGACTCCTTAATCTTCAGGGTTTGCAAAGGTTTTTTTTTTGATTAAATCAAAAAAGAGAAACAGAATTCTCACATTTCAAGAGTCCCACATGATTTTGGGAAGCAGTCAAAGAAAAAATACACCAAAATTGACATTTAAAACAATTTCCAATAGAAAAAATTTTTTTCTGAATTTTGTAATAATTTCCTACCTACTCGACCTACCATGGTTTCGTCCTCTCTATTTTTATGACCAAGGACTCATCAGGGTCTATTAACCTACACCTACAGAGAGGTTGAAGGATTCCAATAGGGAATTCACTTCTTCAGGTTTTTTTTTAATATATATCATATTGAAAGTGCTATGTATTATGATACTGTATATCAGAATTTGTACATACCATTTTAAAATCATCAGCAATTGTAGGGGATGTTCATTTAACTGGGTATTTTAAATGTGATTTTGACTCCTTATTCTTCAAACTAAATATGAACCATGTGAATAAAACATTCAAAATATATATAACACACTTTCCTGTTGAATGACATATCTACATACCATTCTATCATTGAAGGATGTATATTTTGAAAGGAATTGTAGAAGTTGTTCATAAGACGAGCTATTTTTAATGTGATGTTGACTCCTTATTCTTCAAACTGTAAATGATTTCTGTGAAAACATATTCACCTTATATATAAGACACATAGAAAATCCTGTGGGAACATGCCACAAGCTAATCCAGCTTAGATAAAATTATATAATGCTAACAGATATGTGTCAGCATGAAATTAGTAAACTGTGAGAAAACTGATAATCTAACAAAGTCTGTGTGTGAGAACTTACTGTAATAGTTCAATGCAATAGAAAATTGAAATTACTGTTTAGAAATATATTCCTTATATTAATTCAATATATCCTATTTAAAATATAATAATTTTTATAATGAATTTTATAAGGAAAATGCACTAAACTTCACAGCAAGCTAGGTTGAAAAATAAAAAGGATAATTAAATTCAGTAAAAAGATTTGAGATAAGGAAGTCAATATTAGTATAAGTACAAAATTCAAAGCTCTATCATAATTAATAATAAATCTAGTTTTTTCCTGACAAATATTTTAAGGTTTACAACAGAGTTTATATATAGTGTTCCTTAGAATCCATATCTTAGCAACTACTTGGCCTATTTTGATGAAATTTTCACCAAAATTATTGTCAGAAAAAAATATATACAATTAGAAAGACAATCTGTACATTTATTAAGTATTTCTCATTTAAAAAATATTAATTAGAATGCTTAATTATATAAGGAAACTGCATTAAAATTTAATGCACCATAGCTCCCAAACTATAGGAGATATTTGAATTCTGTAAAAAGATTTGCAATCAGCATATCCATATTGGTTTATGTGCAAAATTTGAAAGCTCTATGATAATTAATAAGTAATTTAGGTTTTTGATGACGAATATTTTAATGTAACAAGCAGAG
>CAJFCJ010000208.1:0-18010 GCA_904063045.1 Dimorphilus gyrociliatus
AAAAATCTAGTACAAACTATTTGAAACTTGAGTCTCAAAAATTGTCTCAAATTTTGATTTTCCGTGTGTAAAAGGTTGGAGTTAAAAAAAAAAGTGTGTTTTAAAAATTGGATTTTAATCTAACCCTAATAATACCTAATCACTAGTGTAAATTTTGCAGGGGTTGGTGGAAAACGTCCACAAAAGAGATATTTAGAGTTTAGATTTTGGGTTGAAAAACTGGTTATTGATTTGGCCTATGGGAGATGGTATCTGAGATCTTTGTGGACCTTTACCATGACACCCAACTTTAAGTCCTAACTCCTGCCACAAATCCGACCCATCTTAGGGATGAGTAGGAGAAAACGAATTGATGTTTCTGACACTCTGAAGAATGAAACATTCATCTGAAAGTAGTTAAATCTAAAATGATAATCTTTGCCCAAATATAATTATCAAAAAAAGCTTGACTTTCAAAGTAAATTCTTTCCAAAGTGAAAGTTAATTTCAGTTTCTTCATTTTTAAAATGGCTGTCAGTTTATATTTCAACAGTCTTTTTATTTTTGTAGCTTCCATTATTATAATTCTACCGGAGAAAACTTACTCTTTCAATTTTTTTAAAAGAAAAAAGAAACTACTGCAATTCCAATTTTTTAGCTTTTAAAGCTTTTAAATATTTGAATATTGTACTACAAGTATACAGTATTGGATTTGTTGTTGAATGAATAAATAGTAAACAGCAGACAATCGAAATGTACATGTTATTGTTCACTTCAAATGATATAAATTCAGAAGAATTACCATTTTGAAAATTATTTTTCACTTTATTTTTCATTAGCCTAAGACTATGATTGATGTCTAAGTTAATAAATATAAATAGGTAATGACAAGCTTGTCCAATGAATCTTATTCTCTTTCCTGTTTAATGACTTTACAGATGGTTTAACAAGACTAAATGTCTTGTAATATATTAAACGGGGTTGACAGAAAACGTTCACAACTGAGAAATGGTTAGGAAGAAGAAGACAGCAACTGATATGTACTTAGGAGGGTCTCCTCTAAGGGATAGGGGTAGTAGAAAAGGTTAGGTACAGCCAGGGGCTGGGTTAGGGTTAGGGTGAAAGCACTGATTTGTGGACGTTTTCTGTCGCATCCATATTAAACAACTTAAAAAGCTCAGAGTTAATGTAAAATAGCCAAATGTTAGAAATGATAAAATGTAACCTTAAGCTTTTAAGTTTGGTATTATTTCTAATCAAAAACAAATTGTTCATTCGGAATAGAAATGCTAAAAATGGTGTATATACAGTATACAGTATAGGCAAAAAGTCCCCAGCCACCCTGTAAAATTTTTAGTTTCCATATTAAGATATGCTGAATAACTACTTTTAATAGATAATAATAATGATTATTATGTATAAACTAATATCTTTCAGGAAAAATTATCAAAAAATTGTTTTTCTTTTAAAAAATGCAGTTTTAGTAATTATACCTCGAAAAAAGGGGTTGGTTAAAAATGAGTTACCATCTATTTAATTAAATATTTTACTTTAAATCTACCTTAGGACACTCTTTTACAATTTGTATACATGAATTATTATAATATTTCATTAAAATATAGTAATAATACTTTTAAACCTTTTTAATACTTTGTATGACCACCCTTATTGAAAAGACACAGCTGTAGCCTCTTTTTAAAACTATTAAACAATTTTTCAACATATTCAGTTGGAATATTGTCAAATTCTTGCTGTGTTACCCTCCATAGATCATCTACATTTGTGCACATATGTTTACCAACCCTTCCTTTTAGGTATGACCATAAATTTTCAATAGGATTTAGGTCAGGACTCTGGGCTGGCCAGTCTTGCAAGTGCCTAATGTTCTTTTCATCCAAATACCTTAAGGTACTCCTAGATGTATGGCATGGAGCACCATCCTGCATGAATACTTGGTCCCTATTATAATTCTCTAGAAAAGATTTATCAAGAATTTCTTGATATTTTTCGGAATTTAAATTACTTTTATATAAATGTATACCTCTGCTGCCATCACTTTTTATAAAACCCCATATATTTAGGGAACCATTTGCCTCTTTAAACGTTTTTATGGCATATTTTGCTTGAAATCTATCTGCTGGATGCCTTCTGACAAACTGCCTGTGTTTTGGATATAAATCTATCCTTGTCTCATCTGAAAACACAATTGAATCGATTTGCTCTGTGCTCCAAGAGAGGAGTCTTTTGCAAAACTTTCTCCTATTTATTAAATGCCTTTCTTTTTAATGGGGGTTTTTTTGCTGCAACATAGCCTCTCAAGTTATGTTTGCTTAAAACATTCTTGCAAGTAGATAGGGATATTATTGAGGCTAATTTAGAGGCTGACAAAATTTTTTTTGCTCCCCAGAAAGGATTTCTGCTAGATATAAGGCATAATATTCTCTCATCTCGCTCACTTAATTTGACTGGCCTGCCACTTCTGGGTAAATCTTCAATTGTACGATGCAATTGAAACTTTTTCCAGATATTTTGGGCACTGAACCTCGAAATTTTTAGCATTTTGGCAATTTTATATCAACGATAGCCCTTCTTGGTGTTTTTCAACAACCAAACGACGAATTCCTTTATCAATGACCACCATTTTTTTGAATAACCAAAGATATAATTATAATAAGATAATTTCCTATTTGATTTATGCAGCTTAGCCCCCTAGTTTTTGATTAAATAGATGGTGACTCATTTTTAACTAACCCTTTTTTTCGAGGTATAATTACTAAAACTGTATTTTTTAAAAGAAAAACAATTTTTTGATAATTTTTTGTAAAGGATATTAGTTTATACATATTAATAATTATTATTACCAATTCAAAGTAGTTATTCAGTATATCTTAATATGAAAACTAAAAATTTTACAGGGTGGCTGGGGACTTTTTGCCTATACTGTATATTTTGAAGAAAATATTTCAGTACAACTTTGTAAAAGAATGTTGGGCATAAAACAACAAAAAGAGAAAACACAAAGATAAATGCTGATATGAAAACATGAAATTTCGATACAAAAGGTTTCTTAAGTGGAGACTTAACAATTTGATATCTTTTTTCAGCAACTAATACTGTACTTAATTGAGTTGAGAGTAATGAAATTGAGGCAATTATTCAAAAGCATTGCAAGTAATGCCCTCTCTCCAATCTTTTTCAGACTTAAGGTATTCCTCTTGTGTTGGATCTTGATTAGCTACTGACAATGCTAAAAGATAGATTGAAGTCAGCATATCACTAATTGCCAGAGAGAGACAGTAGATCCTAAATGACTTTTCAACTGATAACATGATATTAATATTTATTGAATTAGCATTTGCAAGAAAACCAAAAATTCCTTCAAGTATTGAAATTGGTATTAATTTATCACATGTATCAAAATTTGATGGTTTTGGTGTGCAGTTGATATCATTCGAAATCAACTTATTAGCTAAACAGCAAATTGAAATTGTTCAATTTCAAAACATCCTTTAAAATGTTTTTAAAATGTTTAATTGGATGAGAAGTATTTAGCATGAGTAGTATTTTCAGATTTACAAAATTTTTAAATGAATTCTTTTCAATGTGATATAAAGTAATAATAGAATTTAAATTGAGATGCTTTAAGTTCTTAAAATTTTTGAAAGTATTTTCCGAAATAGTCGTAATTTTACTAAAAGAAATATCTAGTGATAAAAGATTTAGACTTTAGATTTGAGCCAGGAAATATACATATTCAAAGGGATTATAGGACAAATTTAAGTTTTGCAACATAGGAAAAACTTGATTGTTTCTTAAAAAATTCAAATTTTTTAACTCATTTTCAGAGAATTTTAAATGAACAGTGTTGCATAGATTCAAGAAATCCCACTGATGTAGATAAATATTTCTAGAAATTTCTAAACTGAAAAGATTTCTTGCATTTAAATATGAATCTTTTTTAAAATTTCCAATGATTGATATTTCTTTGAAATTTGAATCAATAAACAATATATTTTCAAAAAAAAATTACGTGATTAAATGTTTTGAAGAATTCCAAAGTATAAATAATTTTTTAAGTGCAAAATTTGGAGTGATTAGTCATTTCGGGTACATTGCAAAATACTTCATCACTGGCAAACTTACAATTAACAATTAAGTTACATATTTTCTCATATGCTGAAAGTATGTTTTCATTTTTGCATTTATAAAATCCAAATGGTTGAAATTCTTAGAAATTAATCAACAAAATGGCAGTATTTCGTTTAAAGAATATGTATTGAGTAAATGAGTTTCTAGTTCTAAACAAGTAAGTTTAAACAACCTGTTAACATTTAAAGAACTGAACTGACAAGCTGGGGAAAAGCATTTCCTTTTGTACATTTCCAAAGCTTGGGTTCAAGTGGTCAAAGGATTACAAAGTTGAAATCTGACGTTCTCATAATTCTCATGTAACAAAAATATGAAAGACTGTTATATCACACGTATAAAATATAATCCTAAGATTAGGGCCATATGTCAAACATGTGCCACAGTAAACAGGCCTGCCTCATCAGCATCTGGTGTTTGACCTGCATCTTTTCCATGTTCTTTGTTCCTTTGTTAATTCCCAAGTAGCCACCATCTGTTACAGTCAAAGAGTCTATTTCTTACGAAATAGAGTTCTTTCTAAAGTACTAAAAGCTAACACTACGAAATAAAAGTCTTTCTAAAGTTCCACCACTATAATTCCTATGAAATATAAGTATTTCTATAGTTGCACCAGTCTAATTCCTATAAAATACAAGTCTTTCTAATGTACCCTTATATCTAAAGTTTAAGTATTGATATATCATTATATCTAAGTTCACACTTACCACAATCTAATTCATCATCTCCATTCAAACATTGATTTATTCTATCGCACAACAGTTCAACACCAATACACATTCCTTCATAGAAACATTTACACTGACCTTTCCCACATGTCCTGTTAACGCAGATACTTCTTAGCTTTAGTGGATATCCTGTTAAAGTAGTTAGAAATCCTGTTGAACTATATTTGATATTACAATAATCTAGATTTTCTTTAGAACAATTCTCTTGTTGGCAATATATTTCATCTTCATAATCTTTGCAGTTTTGTTTTAAATTACACTGAAGGCTCTTAGCAATGTATTCCTTTTCCTTAGTATAATAATTGCAGAGGCACTGTTTATCAGTATTATAATCTGTTGCCAAAAGATTGTGTAGACTGTTATTATCATAGATTTTTCTATAAATATACTTGTCTTTTAAGAATCTTAAAAGATGTGATGGAATATTTGATTGTGAACTAGGTGAAGATGAAAATGATTTCTTCTCTGAACAATCACAGCTATAAATTATATTTATGCATACGTTATTTGTTTCACATTGGAAATAGTTTTCAAAAGATTTTGGCTGTTTATTTGCCAAATGTGATCCCTCTGTGCAACAGAAAGGTAGATGTTATTTTTATGCATAGTAATATAATTTTTTGTCCTTGTTCAGTCAAACAAACTTTCAAACTGGTGACAAACTGTCCAAAAAATGTTAGTTCTACGTTGCAATGGTGTTATATATGAACTATACCTTTCATACTTTTCTGTCGCTTGATCTAGATATACGCTGAAACATTTGTTTCACTACTGTTTTGATTGTCACGATTGTCACGTGACAATAAACTTTTTAGTACTAATATTATATAGCATAAAACAGGTTTTATTAAAAGCAATTCATCAATAAGGTAATGCTGATGTCTTTTCCTGTATCTATAGGAATCAAGTTCTTTAAATTTTGGGGAATGAAATATTTCTGTCTCTAGTTAATCCATGAGCATTAATTAGATTAGAACTGAGTAGTTACCTGATGTTACTGTGAAATTTCTTTTATTTTTTTTTAGTAGTTTTAAATTCTGAAAAAAACTCAACTGCAAAATTGAAATATAATGTGAAATACTTGAACCAAATATTAAATTCAAAAATATCGTTTTGGTAATTTTGCACTTGAATAAATTTTCTGAGAACTATTATAAAAATAAATATAGTAGCAAACATGCTCAAAATGTAAAAAAGCATTTCCAGTTCTGGTAAAAACTGCATAAAGAATTTTTTTAATTTAGGTATTTTAAAATATTTTTAATCTTTTCCGGAACATTCTATTGTTGCTAATTCGAAAGTATCTATTGAACTCTTTGGTATTCTAGATATTTATTTGTTAAAAATATTTATAAATACAGTTATGTACTTATAAAATTTTCTACTGTTTCCTATTCTGAGGGATACAATCATCAAAACTAATTGAATTGTTTTAACATTTTAAATATGGAAAGGAGTGCACTTGTTTCCGCCAAAGAGCTGCATGTGTTGATTTTAATACATCTCCATAATACATTGGTGTATCAAATTTAAAAAGGTTCAAGATTTGAAATTAAATGTTTGCAAATCATTTACAAATGCTGAAATACTAAAAAGGCTATAAAGTAATACCTTTGGCTTGTTATATTTTCAATTTCATATTTTGATTTGATACGCTTATCTGAGGTTTCAATTAGTATTCTTTTATCTGATTTAAAGAAGAAACAGCAGTAGAATATAGAATTTGGCAGTGAATCAAATACAACCTGAGGAATTTGGTAAACATTCAGGATTGAGGGCAAGTTGAGTGGAACCAAAACCAATTTGAACATAACAGTCAACTACCTTTTCTTGTTTTAATTTACAATTTGTAAGATATATAAAGTGCATTTCTTCATAACTATTTAAAAACTAGCAAATTTATTTATTTGAATTTCTATTCAGACTTAACATGATTGCTGATGAAAAAAGAAAATTAATATTTGGGAATAATTTTCTAGAAAATTGACTGCTAATAAAGTCACTGGCAATTTCAATGTCTATTTTTCAACGAAATATAATAATTGGAAACTTTATATCTTGGAGTTTACAATATATTTTCCAAATTTTTTAGTATTAAAAAAATCTATCATAGCTATCAGAATATTTGATACTATATTTCAAAATTTCAAAATCTTTTTGACACAAAAATAAATATTATAGTTAAATGCACAAACAAGAAACAATAGATACCTTGCAAATCCATATATCTACAATGAAAAGTATTGTTATTTTTGATTTATTAATGATAAAACTGCAGTTGAATTTTCAAATTAACATATAATTTTTGTTTACTGCACAAAATTTCTCTATCAAGTTTTGAATATATTATGTAGACTTTTCCCTCATGTTTGTACAGCATTTCAAACAAATTGTCACTCAACTTTTGAACAAATAAATCTGTTTTTGTATTAAAAAAATATATATTATTAATCCAGCATATGAAAGAATAGAATGTGAAAATTTTACAAGTTTTGCCACCTTCCTGATAGGCATACCTGGCTTTTGAAGGCAATTGAAGATTGATATTCTTGTGAACTCTGACAGCTTCACCATTTTGTCTGAAGTTTAGTTGAAGGGACTTAAATATATCATATACATAAACAACCTTAAAATAATATTAAAAATGACACTACATAACAATTACAACAAATATCAGAATATAGCAGAATCTAGTTGTGCACTCAAAATAGGCCCCATTAGTAAATGGGGAAGAAGTCACATTTCTGAAATAAAAAGAGAAGAAAATATTTTTTCTCTCCAAAATGATCAGGAGAATACTACTAAATATAAATTTTATCTTTCCTTCTTTTCTTTAAGTGTGCCAAAAAGAATAATTATTAAAATATATATTTTTCATGGTGTAGTGATGACTTCTCACCGATACTGTATAGGTTAGTACCCAATCGTATAATTCTTAATGCTTGGTAAGAAACAGGGAATAGTTCAGTGTTAGTTAGCAACAACCGATATTTCGCAGTCTCTTGATGTTATTGCAGACCAATCACATTCTGTTCTTTCATTGGCTGGATGAGTGCGAACATTTGAAGATTGATAAAACCCAAGCTGTTATGCTTTTATAGATAATACTTGATTTTATTCAATAATATTGCCTTAGCTAAATCAGAAAACAAAAACGCTTCTGAAATTTCCATGAAATGATAATTTAGATTTAAGATTGTCATAGACAGCGAGAATCTGAAAATAGATTAAGTAAAGCTTAGATGGATGTGGTAGAAAACGGCCATAAATCTACGGTTTTACCGTAACCCTAACATAGCTCTTGTTTTTGCCTAAACTTTTTCAATGCCACTAACCTTTACATGGGACCCTCCTACGAGCGTATCAATATCTATCCTATTCTCCTAGCCATTACCCAGCCCGAAATCTGACCTTCAAATATTTAATATTTGGCCGTTTTCGATTGGTCTCAGCTTAGATCCTTTAACAACCGATCAAAGTGAATTATGAAACAGTGCTCCTCTTATTAGCACAGTTTTTAAAATGTCGTGTAATGAATGATTTTCTCTTTCAATTTTGTCCAATACAATAAACAAAAAGTTGTCAATCTGACTCGTCGACAAGTGTCAACACAATCATTGCGTTAAAAAAACTTATTTCAAAATTAATCAATTACTGTTTGTTAATAACCAGAGATAGGCCTATTGCTATAAAGAAAACGATTGAAATTAGCCATAAATTGAGAAAATCATTTATCACACGACATTTTTCACTTTAATCTGTTGTTAAAGAAATTCGCCACTTGTATACCATTTCCGCTTATTTTATTGTCCTGCATCTGGGTGCTTGACATTGCTCCTCATTGAACAGCTCAACTGGTTTAGAACAATCCGGAATATATTCAAATATTATTTTATATAATACAAACAAATTTATTAGTCTAAGATAAATGTGAAAAAAATCTATAAAATAATACTAAAAAAAACAAAGTTCTAGATTAATTTATTTGCCAATATCACAAATCTTTTGCCTTGATTTGAAGCTCCATGGAAACTTTGTTGATTCAATGCTAATAACAATAATACAAGTTTGCAATCAGCTAGAGACGAGTATATCTGCTCAAAATGGTCGTTGTACAAATCAAAACTGTTGTAAGTTTTATTTCTATTCTAATTAAATCAACTTGAATATTTGAGTATTAATATAGTTTCTATATATTAATATAAAAATAATAGGCAGAACACGATAGCATTATAAGCAATGCTCCGAATTTACTGATAATTATTGATTTTTATGCAACCTGGTGTCCACCTTGCCAACGGATCGCACCAATCCTGGAGCAAATGAGTGAAGATAATAAAAGTGTTTTATTTTTAAAAGTGAATGTTGACGAGTCACCGGAACTCTCAACGCTGTATGGGGTAAGATACTTGAGCTGCTTCTGCATGTACTATACTGTATATTTTGATATGTCTTTCTATAAAGATTGATGCCATGCCTACTTTCCATGCTTTATTGAATGGTAAGAGATTGGATAGTGTTAAAGGAGCTGATGAAGAAAAATTAAGACAACTAATATCTTCCATCCTTGGTGAAAACTTTTGGTGAAAAAATGTTTGTGCTGCCTTTGATTAGATGAGTTACGCGTTTCAGAACTAGAACAGTAAAGGTTCTACTTGAACCATTAAACAATGCTAAACTTAAGTGGTTTATTCAAAATAAAAATACACTGAAGAAAGTAATTATATGAAAACTGGATATGGTAGAAAACGGCCACAAATCTATGGCTTTACCCTAATTCTAACCAAACCCTTGTTTTTGTTAACCTTTTTGAATACCCCTAACCCTCAGATAGGACACCCTAACTACATATCAATAGCTATTATATTCCTCCTAATCATTTCCTAGCCCAAAATCCTACCTTGCAATTTTTCATCTATGGCCACTTTCAACCGGTCCCATGAAAGCTTAATAGCAGAGTAGATAGTTTGTAGTAGTTGCTTGCTAAATTGTCAAACTAGCATCTAATATGAATGGATAGAATTGTTGCCTTAAGAGAGTTATTTCCAGATGATCTTCTCAAATTATCAGATGATTGGAAGAAAACAGTAAGAATTTATATACTCTTGGGCTGATTTCTAGCATCTATCCATCTCTACAGTTTGAGAACTGTTTTAGTTGATACTTATCTTTAGTACAAACATATCACAAAGTCTAACAGTCGAGTTCTTTGTCTTTTACTAGGATTAATAAAATTATAACTTGGCTAAAAGTTATTTTACTAGGTATAATTTAATATGGCGTTGCTCTAGTCTAGTCCTATAATTGTTTCAAGAGTAATAAAAATATAACGAAAGCTGCACAGCCTCCCTTGCTCGAATAAACATGAGTGCTTTTATCTAGTTTGAAAAAAGTATTACTTCATGTTGTCTTTCTTCTTCATGATTTGGAAAAGATCAGATCTAAAACGTCATTCATTAGATTCTGACTCTTTCAGGGTAAAATAAAAGATTTGAAAATACATATTACATAAAAGAGTTATAAACTTAAGCAATATAAATTGCATCAAGAGGTAAAAAGTCTTCTTACAAATCTCAAATCGTGCGTATTTCTTTATTAATAAACTACTTTCTATTATTGAATATTCTTCCTATCCAAACACTCCATATTAGTCGTCCGGCTGATAATTAACTTCATAAAAAATTTCAACCACCAACAAATATTAACTTTCAACAACAATTATGGATATTCTCTATCTTAACTTGTGAAAATGTTAACAAAACGATTTCATCTAAAACTCAATGGAAATCCAACGAAGAGCCATCTATTGTTTAAAAAAAATTGAAAAAGAAGAAACAATAAACATATGCGGATAATGAATGATAATTCAAAAAAAAAGAGTTTTGATGAGTTGAAATGATATCATGTAGAATTGAATAGAAGTTTATAATTATCTACTATAAGTAGATAGGGGTAATTAGCTATACATATTTATAATTGATTTTATAGATATACAGTACACATATAAAATTTATATGTATATATATATATATATATATATGGGATAAGCGTAACGTATATAGAGTACAATTATTGTGATGTATGCTACTCTTGTATTTTGGATTATCCTCTTCATTGTTCTAATAAGGACATTTGAATGGCTTATAAGATCATTCTATATAACTAATATCAACGATAAATACGTACTAATAACTGGATGTGACATGGGTAAAAATATTCCATATGCCTTGGCAAAGTGCCTGAGAAATATTATCCTCCCTTTCTTTCTTTTCTCTCTTTACCTCTTTCCTCTTCATAATAGGTTTTGGGAATCTTTTAGCGAAGCGTCTAGACAGCAAAGGAATGAATGTCATTGCCACTTGCCTAAAGGAATCTGGTGCTGAAGAATTGAACAAATCATGCTCAAACAAATTATCAACTTACGTTATGAACGTTACTAACGAAGAAGAAATTGATAGTCTGAGAGAGTTTGTTAAGGAAAAGGTTGGCGATAAAGGTCTATACGCATTGGTGAATAACGCCGGAATTGGTAGGAAAGGCTGCGGTTCACCAGAGACATTCATGATGAAGAGCTTGGTGGAGATTTTAAGCATCAATTCAGTAGCGCCGGCTGCTTTTTGCTTTAAATTTCTAGAACTGTTGAATATGGGAAAAGGTAGAATCGTTAATATGTCGTCGATGGGTGGAAGAGTTCAAGACACAAACTTACTTTACGGTATATCTAAACACTGCGTTGAGGGTCTTTCTACAATTTTAGGGTAATTTACTTTGAACAGCAAAACAACTTTGTTTTATAAAAAGAAAATGACAAACAGATATCTACTGAAGCAACAAAACTGGAATGTTTCTCTTCACACTCTTGAACCGGGAAGATTTTTGACGTCTATTCATCAAAAAGAGACGATTAATGAAGAAATTTTGGACAGTTATTCGAGAATTTCAAAATGGACAAAAGAAAAATATCCAACTGAAGAATTATACCTTGAAAAATGTACGAAAAACTTTATACAGAAACTGGAATGTCTAACTTTTTTCTTTTTTTCCTTTAATTAGTTATCAAACCATATAATGAATTTATGGCATCGGCATCAGAAAATTTACACGAGGTTATTGATGCATACGAACATGCTATCCTTTCAATTTGGCCTAAAAATCGGTATACAATTGGATTTTGGGAGAAGTATTTCATGATTCCCTTATCTTACATTCCAACTACAATTTCTGATTGTATTTTTCAAGAATTAAGTGATAAATGAACGATTTCTATCTTTCTTTTGTCATCTAGAGATATATTGAATGAGTTGACGCAAATTCAAGGATTAGATAAGGGTTAGGATAAAAATCTATAATATCTGATATTTAATCCTGCATCATAATTCAACTGTTCTTTTTAATCAATATCATCATAAATTAAATTAAATAACTTGAAAGGAAATATCTTTTATTAACTAATTTAAAAATAGTAGGGAAAGTGTTAGGGCCTGAATAATCATTCTTCATCGAAAGGTGACTCACCAGCAATATTTTATGCTCAAAATGTAATTGTACTAAGCGTCTTACGTTAATCAGCTAACTCAGATTATGACAATATTATTTTACATATGCCTGTTCAAAAGAAAACATAACGTACAAATGTAGAAGTGTTTCTTTTAAATAGTTGGCGTTCTCCGTGCTTAAAATGCATTGATTTATGTAGATGGTTTTTAAAGAGATTAATGATGATTTGATACCGTCACAGATCGTTTTAAATCCATTATATATCAGAATTTGAGCAGAGGGCAACAGTTTGTAATGAAGAACAATGTCGTAATGTTTTGCCAAAACATCTGGCCACATGTTCATTTAGATGACACCAGATTATTCGTATTATCCCTAAACTTTTAAAAGACGTCGTAAGTCCTTTACAAATCATCTTAAATCCATCACAACACATTCTCTGATTTAACGATAAATTAACACTTTCTAATGAGGAACAATATCGAAATGTTTCAGCTAAACCTAGTTAATTTTTACCAGTTGAAATACACTTACTTACGTCAATTGTTCTCAAAGTGAGAAAAGATGATTTCAGTCCTTCACAAATCGTCTGAAATCCATTTTCCTTGCAAGAATTTAAAGATAAATTGATATTTTCCAACGAAAAGCAGAGTTTTAATGCTTGTCCTAGACATTCACCTAGTTCGCTATTCAAATCACATCCGCTTACATTGAGTTCTTTCAGTGTGTAAGAGGAATAGTAGAGTCCTTTACTGATTTGTTTGAATCCATTGCCCATGTCTTTATTGAAAGATAAATCAATGTATTCTAATGAAGAAACTTTCTGAAATAATTTGCCTAAATGGTTGACGTTAAACTGTCGGCAGAAGACTCAGGTGCTTCGCATTTTGTTTTGAATCCTCTATCCATTTCCTCATTGAAAGTTAAAAATATATTTTCTAATGACGAACAAGCTTGACGCGTCCCTCTAAGATATTTTAAATTATTATCACTTAAACTACAATCGCTCAAGTTGATTGAAGGAAATTTCCTAAATTATCCTTGTAATTAAACAACGAAAATCTTGTTAAATTGGGGCATTTTGTTAAAAATTCCTGACTACTATTATGTAATTTTTCATAATTTAAATATTGATTTATGTCAATAAATCCAATCTTTCAACAATAACTGTTAATAAATCATCAAAACAGGTTTTTTTTTCTATTTGATATAAATCTACTTGAAGGCTATTCATTCGTACATAATCGTTCTTTATTGCCTATGTTATTATTTCTAAATCATCATTATTTAGGTCCATAGATTTTGTTTCCTCTTCAAAATTCTGGATACTCTGACAACCGTTGAATAACAGTCCAAGCTTTTGCTTATTAAAGATCTTGATTTTTATTGAATTCTGAAATGAAGTGTATACAACGTCACGAAGCCCTTATTATGAATATTCATGCTATTCATAACAAAATTATAACAATTCCGTAAGAATTCCTTCTCCGGATGAATAAGTCGGCAATTTTGAATTGTTAATTTTTTAAAGATTCCAATTTCTGTCTTAGATTCTATGATTTTAAAAAACGATTTCGTTGTACTTCCGGTTAAAATTTTATTTTTAATTGTAATATTTTCTAGAAATGCACATCTGTTTAAAAAACTTATTGTTGTTTTCGTAAAAAAAATTGTTGATATTGTAAGATTCGTCAAAAATTTCAATATTTTTCCAACCAAAAGTCGCTTTGATCAGCCAATTATTGCCTTTTTGATTATTTGATATTTTTATCTTTTCGATGCTCTTTGTCGTCTCCTTATCGTAATTAGTCCAATTTTCCCGTATAATCTTAACTGTCACTTTAAACAGGTAGAGAAAATGGATATTTGTAGATGAGATTAGCATGATAATTTTATCAAAAACGATATCGAAGTAATCTAATGTAACTCAACAGAGGTGAATGTAGAGAAAGTTGCTCTAGTAGATGTTTATTTACTTGAATATTATGAAGATTAACCTCATTTAGCCATTTTCCGTTGTTTTTCAGCACAATCTCCAATACTAAATCATTCAAATGGTCATTTTCCAATATTAATTTCCCATCATTCCCTAAACCTCTACGCAAGACGTTTTATAGCTTGACAACAATCGAATAATTGGTGTGCACTTTGAGAAGATGAGATAATATTTTGAAAAAAGAACCAATATTTATTGGTTCAATAAAGTTTATAATGCTTAATACTTTTGTAATTTCAGTTTAAGAGAAAAATTTGTCTATTAATATACTAATATTATATTTCTTCAATTTTGGTTTTTGCAATTTCATTAAGAATTTTGAGGAGAAAAAGTCTTGAAATGATAAATGACAGGATTTCAATTCCATTTTGTTCAATTCCGATGGAAAAATGTCTATTGGGCTTTTTAAACTCTTTTCTATAAATTTATATTTTTTTTTATTGGAGTCGAGGATAGTTCTACATTTGGATAGATTAAGAAAAGATAATCTGCAGATTTCTTTTAGATTATAATAATCTTTACTTGACTTATCATTCAAGTAATTTTTCTCTTGAACAACTTGAACAATCCTTTGGTAGATTTCTTGTCGAGTTCTCTCAAATAGCCTCCTACCCTCTTTTAAGATGAAAAGATCTTTCAATTTCCTGCTCTTGGCCACACCCTAGGCAGGTTAATTAAATTATAACTTGGCCAAACCTTTATTGGTAATTAAAGATGAGCCTTCAAGCTGACTAATCAGACTTATGTTTGGCCAATGTTATAGCATTTTCTTGCGTAGGTTTTAAGATGTACATGTATATGTTGCATAAAATAATAGAGTTCAAGCATGTAAAATATAACCAAAGTTGTACAGTGATAAAGTAAAATAAAATTTTCAATCCTATTCTTAAAAGGACAGAGTACTCAATTCGTTTGAATGTCTACAAATTCAGCAAAATCGAATGATTGCGCAATAAAATACAATAATAAGATTAGAGTTGACGAATAAATTAGATATTCTATTTTGTCCTTTGCGCCTTCTTTCCTAGTATGTCCAATTATCAAGAACAGTATACTGACATCATCCTACGAAAATAATTGCTATTTCCAATTAAGAAAACATTTAAATTCGGATGAGCCTAATTAATTTTGTTTTGAGAGGAATTCAAAATTATTTAGCATTTCCGGTTTATCCCAAATTAAATCCCTCAAATTTGGATTACTTTTCATTATGAAACGAAACGAAGATTTTTCAGAAAGAAATATAACACAAAAATATAATTTGCGAAATAATATTACGTAATAAAATAACCGGAAATGGGATAATTTCTATCAAATCTGTACAATTAATCTTTTATACAAATTATAGCCGACAGGTTTTCAATTTCGTGTATTCAAAATTGCAATGACAGGATTTTTACTTGCAGTCATAATACATTCCTATAAGTTCGCGAATTCATCTGCGTAGCGAGTATTTCCTTATGTGACTTTAATTGTATTGACGGAAAAAGAAGACATACAACATTCTACTCGAAATACTCAGATAATTCCTTTTTGCCTGAAGAATTCTCTAAATGTAGAAATAAACGAAGAGTTTTATTCAAACTACTCAAATTTGCAATAGAATTTACGATTGCAAGGACGAAAGTGACGAAATCGTTTGTCATAGTTTCAGTTGTTCACAAAATTGCCGACAATGTCTATACAACCATACATATAAATAGTATTCAATAAAATTAATGGAATACCGACGAAGATCAAAACGCTGAAGACTTTAAAAACTACTCAAATTTCAAATTTATCCTATTTTTGGACATTTATTATATTTTCAGTCGTTCTTTAAAATTTAATCAAATATTCTGATCAATTCAAAATATTTTATTAAATTTTTGTAACAATTAGTAGCTCTAGACTTAAGTATGATTATAACTGGTGAGTGGTTTTTATTTTGGATATTATCCTTCATTTCCTATTCTTTTCCATTCTATTTTACACGTAAATTTATTGGAGGAAACATTGAAGAAGTATTCTGCTAAATACTAAAGCTGTACTCAAGTTTTGATCTTTTTTTAAAAACATATATTCTATTCATTTTGTTAGGCATGGGTTAAATGAAACGTTTATGATATTGTTTATACAGGTAGCATTTTTCACACCGTTTCACGTGGAATAAAAGAGCTGTTTCAATATTGAATAAGACGATAATCTTATGATTATGAGTTTCGTTCATTCTGTCATAATCTTTATTGTTATCTCAACGAAACAATCCAGAATTTACATAATGAAGTATTTATTTTCCCCCTCTCTGTAATCGGTAATTTTTTAGTGGCCATTTTCAAATAATGTAAATGATTAAAATCTTAACAGCTATTGGAATTAATATAAATCGTATTGGATTATCCAAAACAGTATTTGAAGTTTTGGCCATTCCTAAAGATTATTATAACAGCAAAACTATGGATATTTCCTACCGCACCCGTCTCCAGTTATTTCTAGATATATGTATGATTGTGATAATAATCAACTATTTAATGAATTGGCACATTTTGAAAATGCTAAATGTACTCAATACCATTACTAATGTTATTATGTGGGATAAGGCATTGAAACTACTCTCATTTGTGATAGTATTAGACAATGTTCCTATGGAGATGGTGAACTAAATTTTTGGTCTGTTTAAAGCAAAAATATAAAAGAAACGCTGTCACCATTTCACACTTCAAAATTCTAATATTTACAGAAAATAACATTTTAAAAATATTTTGCAAATGTAGAAATGAAAATATGTTTCTTTGAAATAATAAAATTTACAACAGCATTGTTGATTGTCAAAGGCGAAGATGAAATATTTTGTACAGCACCGAAAAAAGCTAAATATAGAAATGTTTGCTATCTAACATACACTTCTTTATTTATTGCAAAACAAGCAATTCAAAAGAGATTTTGAAAAATTTCAAATATACTGCTTGGAAGTTTTTTACATTTTCTTCCGTTGAGAGCACACCAAAACAAAAACAATTTTTAACTTACCACAATAAAATCCAACAATAATTTTGAGAATTTCCTTTCGGATATTTGGAACATTTGGTGTTTTTGGTCATATTTTTCGAAATTTTAATTCAATGCACAAAAAATCATCAAAATTTTTTAAACTTTGCATAGCATTTGCTGATTTTTTAACATCATTACATTTTTTAATGATAGTAATTTTTGATTGGATTCATTCTGAAGGCGATTATCTTAAAATTGAAGAATTTGGGAGATTTGATATTTTTTGCTCAGTTTTAGGAACTTTAGTAACATTTTCCATAGTATTTTCAATATCAGCAATTCAATTTCATTAAATTGTCTAGATTTATCAGAAAGTGTATATTACAATGTTTATATTTGAACTTTTGCTAACTTATTAAATAAAACAGCAAATGCACAAAATAGGAAAACACTAAAAAATTCTCTGTACATTATAAACAATTTAAGAAGCTTACTATAGAACACAAATTAAAGATTCTATAAAATATGGAGATTATTGTAAGAAAATTTTTACAGAAAAAACGTTTTTTTAATAAATCAAAAAAAATGTTGTCATTTATCTCAAATTCTTGTAAAAGTGTAATAATATATTGGAAATATTCAATATAAATTTAGATTTATATTTTCAACCTTTATCTGTTTTACCTGAAGAGCA
>CAJFCJ010000209.1:0-17815 GCA_904063045.1 Dimorphilus gyrociliatus
ATTGAAATGGTATAAAATATTTTATTATTAGTTTATTAAACTATTTATAGTCACTACTAAAGTTTATTTTAATGTCTTTAAAAAAAGAATAGACTATCTTTAAATACAGATATTTTTACAATTTATCTTGGAAATGTGTTATTTTTGACTTATTTTGTTTATTATTTTATATCATAACTTTTTGTACTTTATTTTTAAATGTTGCGTTTAAATAAATACTATTTTAATTATTATTATTGTTCTATTATAGAAATACTGTATTTTAAATGATTTTCTATATCTTTTTAAAACTATTTTCTATAAATTTGATACTTTTATGACTCTTATTATATCATAACTGTTTTAATATTAAAAACTACCAATTTTTATATTTTAACAGGTTTTACTTTTTTAAAAGTAATTTAACCATGTAAAATAAACTTAATATTTTATTAAATCGATGTTTCTAGTTTCTATAATAATTTTTTACTATACTTTTGTATTTTTTATACATCAAATTTAAATTAAACACTAAAAATTTCTATAAAATAAATAAGAAATAAACACTTCTGAAATATTCAATCAATTCTTGATAAATACTTTTTTTAACTTTTGCTTTTTAAAAATATACCAAAGTTCTTATACTTATTCATAAAAAGAAACTATCAAAGCTCTTATAACATACTTATTCGTAAAAAGAGTTATTATACGTAATTGACTTTCCCCCGTTTTTTGTTGTAATAACTAAGGTAAGCCTATCTTCATCGACAATAACAAGTTTTTTATCTTTAGCTTATATCCTTAAATGACTTCTAACACATACTTTTTGTTTTAGTATAGACTAACTGATCTTCGATACAAAAGAAATATAAATAATTTATTTCAATTTATAATAAATCAGGTACAATATTATATCAATAGTATTCTACGATAAAGATTTTATTTGAGTTTTTTATGATCAAATAGCAACCAATACCTAATTCGTAATACATATTTTGACTTGCTATAAGAAAAGTTCTTTTTTTTATATTTTACTTTTCAATTACTAAGTTTCTTGTAGATAGAAATTACTACTTGATATACTAAGTCTAGTCACTCAAAACTCCTTCTTTATCAATATTTTATAGGTTTTTTATTATAAATGTTATTTTTTAATTATACGTTTTAAATTAAGAACAGTTACTATCATAATAAGCTAAAAATTTATATGGTAAATAAGTTTTAAAAATTACATTTATTTCCCTCTATGTCACCTACAAAAGAAGTAAAGTCCTATATTTATACTTTTTTTAGATGAGGTTTAAATAATCATTTTCATGCTTCTTTAAAGACTAATTAGATATTACGTTACTCTATCTATAACTCTTCTTTTTATATTAAAACTCATTCAATTATATCATAACTTTGTATATAACTATCTATAACTCTTCTTTTTATATTAAAACTCATTCAATTATATCATAACTTTGTATATAACTATCTATAACTCTTCTTTTTATATTAAAACTCATTCAATTATATCATAACTTTGTATATCATGGTAAAACACGTGTCTTTCCATTTATAATTATTATTTCTTAAAATGTTTACCTTGACCCTTAATGAACTCCTTTTTAAAAATTATACTACTTGAATCCATTTATACAACAAGTAAATGCATTTCAGAAGATGAAATAAACGATCTATCCCAAATTATGAACGGGAATGTTATAGGTTCTGATCATTTTGTTACAAAAATGAAAAGATTTCTAAACGAACCACCATATTCCCAATTAAGCGATCATAGTAAATTTAATACAGAATTGGAAAATCTACTTAGAATAGTTTATAACGAATTCGATAATTTACTAGATCTTGTATATTTTGTATCCAACAATATACATAATACGAGTGGTTATAGAATATTAAAACAACATAAGTCATTAAGACCCAAAGAAAGCAACCCTAACAGTAATGATGCTGTGTGCTCCTGTGATTTATATTATGGTAGAGGTATTCTGCAAGCACAAGGTATTATAAATTATTTTATAGCATCAGAAGTGGTAGAAGATGATTTTGTATCCAACCCTGACAAATTAGCTAGTCTATCTGAGAATGCGGTTAAAGGCTCTATCCATTTATATAAAACCATTTACAACAAGTTTAAAAAAGAAAGATCTAAGAAAGCTTTGAGTTTTAGAGATACTGTAGAAATGGTAGCACCTAACGAAATTTCTGATGATGAGAACGCCTTAGAAAGATACGAGAATAGGAAAAGAATATTCAAGAGGGTTGCAGAACTGTTTGTTGTTGAAGATTAAACTCAGTTTTTATCAAATTTACTGTTTTGAAAGAACATTTTCTTATAAAATTATACTAAAAATATTTATTTATAAATTCTTGGTATTAAAAAAATGTTTAGTTAACACGTGAAATTCAATTTTATATATAAATTTTTAATTTAATAAAAGAATTGTATATAAAAAATTACTTAGAAAACACTTTTCTAAAAATATAACAAATCAAAACATAATAATATTTTTTTATAAAAAAGGATAATTTTAACATCAATTCAAATTAAATAGTTGATGTAATCACCACTCTTGAATAAAATAACTATTTTTATTTATCATTAAAATATGTCAATCTATATATATTTTAATGATAAATGAAATTGTAGGTCTATACAATTAGTTTGTTTTCTTATATGTCTTTTAGTCACACTCCATAGGTATTCTATATTTTCAAGTGCTTATTATGTTTAATCAAGTCATGGTAGTATTTTTCACTTAGTTGGGATAGAATATTACCATAAATAAGTTAATACTGTCTATAACAAACTGTTTAATGTTGTATAATCTACAAATATAACATAAACCATAAATAACTTAATACTTTACATATTAATTTATACTATATTTGTGTTAAAATAGTAAAACTTAAGTAATTCTCTTGTATAATTTATAATTTTAAAACAACCACCCGTACTTTTAAATACCTGGTTTCATTTATTTTTTAAAAACCATAATAAGGGTTCGTTTTGTTTATTTATAAACTTAACCTGAATTAATTTAATCTATTATTCTTGTATTAGAGTTATTAAATTTTTAAAACTAATATTTTACAACCTAGAAAGTGAAAAAGCAGTTGTCTATTTAAACTAGAAAGAATAATATAAATAGTATAAAAGGATACAAAAGAATATAAAAATACTATTTATAAAAGAATATATATAAAAGAATATATAAAAAAGAATATAATTTAATGATTTTATATAAAAATAATTTTTTTAACCCCTAAATGTTAAACTTCTACAAAAATTCTAACATCCTAACACATACGTATCTCTACCCACTTTACACACTCCCATTAACATTACAAACTGTAGTACCTAAACATGTAACTCTACTATTTACATGTCTCTTATCTATTCTACTATATTTATTAACAATTTGGTTTGTTAAAATAAATTTAATATTTTGTTATAAAAAATTAAATTTAAACAAAAACTATAACAATAACAAATCTATAGATTCTATAGACTTTAGAATGAATATAAAATATACTAAAGAGTATTTAAATACTTACATATTTATAAAAGACAAACTATGTAAGATAAAGATAAAACAATACAAATACGATAAGTTTTTAGTGTATTTCTACTGTGATAAACAGCTATACTTAATAAATGAAGATGTGTTTCAAGTTAAACCAAATTTAAATAGAAAATACAAATTTTACAAAAATATTTTAGAAAATAAATGCATAAACAAAGAAGATGAAGAAAATAAATGCATAAACAAAGAAAATTTAGAAAATAATTTAAAAAATGAAAAATATGAAGAAAATAAATGCATAAACAAAGAAGATGAAGAAAATAAATGCATAAACAAAGAAAATTTAGAAAATAATTTAAAAAATGAAAAATATGAAGAAAATAAATGCATAAACAAAGAAGATGAAGAATCAGATGAGGTTTTTATACCTGACTACATAAAAGATGTTATACCTAACAATGAGTTTAGAATTGAAGCACCTACATTCTTTGAGTTACTACTTGAGCACATGACAGCACCATTTTTTGTATTTCAGTTGTTTTCTGCTATTTTGTGGTGTTTAGATGAATACATCTATCATTCTTTGTTTAGTATATTTATGTTATTTGTATTTGAGAGTGGATTTGTTATACAAAGAATAAAAAATATGAAAGAATTTAAAAGTATGAATCTTAAAGAAGAAGAAATTGAATATATAGAAAATAAAAATTCAAAAAATTTAAAAAGTGAAAATAAAAAAAATAATTTAAAAAATGAATGCATAAATAGAAGAAAAGAAAATTCAAAAAATAAAGAAAATAATTTAAAAAATGAATGCATAAACAAAGAAGAAGAAAATAAAGAAAATAATAAAAAAAATGAATGCATAAATAGAAGAAAAGAAAATTCAAAAAATAAAGAAAATAAAAATAATACAGAGAATCCAAAAAAATCTTCTAAAAATTTAAAACCTGGTGATTTAATAATTCTTAAAGAAAATAATATACAAATACCTTGTGATTTAATTTTATTAAAAGGTAGTTGTGTAGTTGATGAAGCAATGTTAACTGGAGAATCAATACCTAATTTTAAAGAGAGTATTAAAGAAAAAGAAGATAATTTAATTTATAACGTAAATGATAAGAAAAGCACTTTATTTGGAGGAACTAAACTTATACAAATACTCAACACCAGTGAAGAAGTCAATGAAGAGAATAACAATAGTATTGATACAGATAAAGCTATTAATAATAATAGTAAAGAATTAATATGTTTAGTTATTAGAACATCTTTTGATACAGAACAAGGATCTCTTATAAAAAAAATGTTACTTAATACTACAAACAACTACGACAAAGATTCTTTATATCTTATTCTATCACTTTTAATATTTGCAATTCTAGCTTCTATTTATTTAATAATACAAAATTATAAAAATAAAACAAAAAGTAATTATAAATTATTATTAGATATAATAATAATAATAACAAATGTAGTACCAAGTGAATTACCAATGGAAATGGCAATATCTATAAATTTTAGTTTAGGAAATTTAATAAAAAAAAGTATTTATTGTTTAGAAACGTATAGAATACCAAATGCAGGTAAAACTACAGTATGTTGTTTTGATAAGACAGGAACTTTAACAGAGAGTGAATTAAATGTAGAAGGAATTGAATATTTAACAGAGAGTGATAGTAAAATAGATAAAATAAGTAAAGAAGTAGATAATAAAGTTAATACTAATAGAGTAGATAATAAATACTATCTGAATCATATCTCTCAACATTGTCATTCTCTTATAAAAATAGATAATAAAATACATGGAGATCCTTTAGAATTATCTTTACTTAATTATTTAAATTTAGAATTAAAAAATCCAATAAAAAGATATTCATTTGATTCTAATCTTAAGAGAATGACTGTTGTAAGTCATAAAAATAATACTAAATTTAATAGAGTAGATAATAGTAAAAAAATAGATAATAATAATAATAAAAAATTAAATAATAATAAATTAAATAAAATAAATAACATTAATAATAATAATAAAAGAATAGATAATAAATTAAATAATAATGCTAAAAGAATAGATAATAAATTAAATAAAATAAATAACATTAATAATAATAGAGTAGATAGTAAAAAATTAGTAGTGTCAATGAAAGGTGCTCCTGAAATTGTTAAAGATTTTTTAAATGAAATTCCTAAAAATTATAATAATTATAAAAATTTATGTAAATTAGGTTATAGAGTATTAACATTAGCTTATAAAGAAACAATACTAGAAAATATAAATATAAATAATAAATTTAATAGAGAATTAGTTGAAAAAGATTTAAATTTTTTATGTTTTGTTTTATTTAAAAGTAAATTAAAATCTGATGCTAAAAAAAGTATAGAAATATTAAAAAAGAGTGGACATAAAATAGTTATGATAACAGGAGATAATAAATTAACAGCAGAAAGTGTAGCTAAAGATTTAGGAATTGAAGGAGAAACATTAGAAGGAGAAGAAATAGATTTTAATATAAATAGAATAGATATTAATAGAATTAGTAGAGTAGATAATATAAATAATACTAATAGAATTAATAACAATATTAATACAGATTTTAGTAGAGATTTTAATAGTGTTGCTGTCTTCGCTCGTGCTGATCCTAAGCAAAAAGAAAGAATTATTGAATTTTATAAAAAAAATAATGAAATAGTTTTAATGGCTGGTGATGGAACTAATGATGTAGGTGCTTTAAAAACAGCAGATATAGGAATAGCATTAGTAAATTCAAAAACACAAGACAAAGATGATATAAAAGACAATATAAATAATAATAGTATAAAAAGAAATAATACTAATATAAATAATAGTATAAAAAGAAATAATAATACTAATATAAATAATAACAATAACAATACTAATAGAAATAATAATAGAAATACTATCTCTCGTGATGAATTAATTAAGTTAAGACAAAAAGAAGCTTTAAAAAACTTAAAAGCTGAATTAGGTCTTTTCGATGATGATGATAAAAATTTAAATTTAGGTGATGCTAGTGTAGCTGCTCCTTTCACTATAAAAGATAACAAACTAGATAACATTTTAACAATAATAAGAGAAGGTAGGAGTAGCTTAGTCTCTGTTATTCAAATGTATAAAATTTTAAGTTTAAATTCATTAATAACTGGTTTTAGTTTAAGTGTATTAGATAGTTTTAATATTAAGTTTGGAGACGTACAAATGACTTTGAGTGGTATTTTATTAGCTTTTGGATTTATGTTCTTAAATAGAAGTGATTCTTTACTTGAAATAAGTAAATTTAAATTACCTAAAAGAGCAATTAATAAGTATGTATGTATATCTACATTTTTACAAGCTATTGTTAATATTTTAAGTATTAGTGTAATTGTATACTTAATTAGTACCAATCATATAAATACTAAAGAATATATAAATACTAAAGAATATATAAATACTAAAGAATATATAAATACTAAAGAATATATAAATACTAAAGAATATATAAATACTAATAATAAAGAGAATAATAAAGAATATATAAGTGATATAGAAAATACTAATACTGATAAAGATAATAACTCATTCACCCCCTCCCTACAAAATACTGTTCTTTTTCTTCTTTCTACTTATCAACAAATTTTAACTATTTCTATTAATTATATTGGTAGACCATTTAGAATTAATTTATTAGAAAATAATAAACTAAGAAATACTTTATTTCTTCTTCTTTCTTTTATTTTATTTTTAGTTTTTGATTTAAATTTAGATTTTAGAGAAAGTATGCAAATTGTAAGTCTTGTTAATTATTATTTTTATATTAATAATTTAAAAATAAGATTAGATATTTTTTTAAGTCTATTAATGATTATTAATACTATTTTAAATTATTTAGTAGAAAGAATTTCATATGAATATTTATTTATAAGAGAAGGACTTAAATAAATAATTATTTTAATTACTTTTTTTAATAAATAAATAATTATTTTAATAAGTTATTTAATATAATATTTTTACTATAAGTGATTTATATAATATAATAAATAAATATTTATACAGTGAGGGACAAAAAAAATGGGACACCCTAAAAAATGAGTTTAAAAAAGGTATAGCTAAAATGTAAAATAGTGATGTGGTCTTGTATTAATTAAATAAAAAATTTTTATAATTCATTATTTTTAAGGTCATATTTTTGTTGGGATTTGATGAATTTTTTAAAAAACAGGGACAAAAAAAATGGGACACTTACTAAAAAATCCAATCTAATACTTAGTATGACCTCCTTTCATGTTAAATACAGCTTCTGCTCTTCTTGGCATACTATCTATAAGCTTTCTTATATATGCTAATGGTATATTATACCATATTTGGGTTATTTCCTCCTTTAATTGATTGATTGATTTTATGTGTATTTTTTCTAGCTTAGATTCTATAAACCCCCATACGTGTTCTATTGGGTTCAAATCCGGACTCTGGGCTGGCCATTCTAATAATTTAATGTTCTTTTCGGTGAAAAACTCCATTGTTAACTTTGATTTATGACATGGAGCGTTATCTTGTTGAAAGATATGGTCTTTTATCAGGCGTTTGGTTCTTTCTAATTCAAAAATATTTGATAATAGACTAATATACTTCATGGAGTTCATTGTTCCTTCAATGAAAGTTAACTCACCTACACCTTCATAGCTAATATAGCCCCACACCATTACACCTCCTCCACCAAATTTTACAGTCTTTACTGTATTTGCATCATGGTACTCAGAATTTATTTTTCTGTACACTATAACTCTTTTGTTGCTATTGGATAAGCAAAATTTGCTTTCATCACTATAAATTATTTTTCTAAAAAAATCATCACTATTGAATAAAATCTTTTTCGAAAAATTTAGTCTTTGCAGTCTATGTAGACGAGATAAGAAAGGCTTTCTCCGTGCTATTCTAGCATGTATTCCTCTACTCTTTAAACATCGTATAACTGTTTTTTTTGATACTTGAATATTAGCTTTTTCCTCAAGCTTTCTTGCTAGTTGATTTCCTACTAGTCTCGGATTTTCTTCTGATATTTTTTGTAAAACATCTATTTGGTCACTATCAAGCGATAGACGTCTACCAGAACCTTTTTTTCTAAATATATCTCCATTATCCTTGATTTTTTTTACAATTCTTCCAATAGTAGATTTACTTATTTGCATTATCTCCGAGATTTTTCTGATGGAATACTTTGCTTTTCTTAATCCTAAAACCTCACCAATCTCTATTTTACTAATATGTTTTGCCATAAGGGATAAGTTTTAAGGTATTTTATAAAAATTTTTAGCTCATTTTGTAACTTTTTAGTAAGTGTCCCATTTTTTTTGTCCCTGTTTTTTAAAAAATCCATCAAATCCCAACAAAAATATGACCTTAAAAATAATGAATTATAAAAATTTTTTATTTAATTAATACAAGACCACATCACTATTTTACATTTTAGCTATACCTTTTTTAAACTCATTTTTTAGGGTGTCCCATTTTTTTTGTCCCTCACTGTAGAATAAATATCTCATTTAATCTCTTGAACTTTTTAAACTTTTTAAACCATATTGACTGCAATAAATGAAAGAATTGCAGGCCTTTGCAATTATTTTGCCTTCTTATATGTCTTTTAGTCACACTCCATAGACATTCTATATTTTGGGTGTGGGCTTCAGGATCATTTGGACTAACAACTTATCTATCGTGATTAATATTATAATGGTCGTATTCATCACTTAACTGGGATAGGGCACTACTGTACGCTCTCCATTGGTTCGTTATTGCTTTTGTGCCAGGAAGAACAATTTGTAATATTATATTTTTAATTGTCTGACTTCTTCTATCTGGGACTTCTACTACAAAAATATTGGTCGTACCACGCTCCATACCGCCTACATACCACCTCTGCTCCAGTAGTCTACCTCTAGTATACTTTCTTTTTAAAAAGAGACTTTCATCCATCTCGACAAATTTACTTTCTCCATTTTCATTAATTCCACCAATAGGTTCAGTAGTTTGTTCCATGTGGTATGCTATCGCTTCTAGAATTATTTCCTCCCACTTGGTTATAGAAGGTCTAGAGATATTTGAGTCGAAAGCTATCACAGACTTTTGAACTCCAAAAATTAGCTTTCTAATAATTTTAAGTATAATTTTGAATGGTAATTTACAATTAAAGAAAAAACTTCCATACCTAACAGACTGCTTTGTTTTGTATAGTCTACAAACAAACCTAAGTCCATCAATTAATTTATTTTCTTTGTGTAAAAACATTGAAACTCTACACTCAGGGCACTTTTGCTTGTTATTTATCAATAGATGGCCAGCCATAAGGTCAAGTAATTCTTTTTTATCATTTATGTTTTCGAAATAATCACCTCGTAATTTTAAAGATCTGGTTTCAGAAAAGGTAAAAATTTATGGTTCAGGTATAATATAATTTGAATTTTTATGAAAACCATTTTATTTAAAGAGAAGTGCTTTGAATTTTCAAACCCCCACTATTCTTTACATAAACCTTTATTTTTTCTAGCTTTATGACTAAAACAAATTTCATCCATATTTATTTTGGGAAAAAAATGAAACAAGATTTATTTATGCTTTCTTTATTTCTTATACATTCGATTGTTCTTTTATTCATAGAACCAGATGGTTTTTTGCACAAATCCAGTGTTGTTTCATTCCATGTTTTTACTATTTTGGCTTTTAATTCATCTTGACTAGAAAACAATTTCCCTTTAATTCGTATTTTTTTATTGCCCAAATATTCTCTATGTGGTTCAAATCAGGAGACTGAGATGGCCAAGGTAGTACATTAATACTATTTGTCTCAAAATAACCTTTAGTAAGCCGACTTATGTGCTTTGGATCACTATCTTGTTGAAATTTAATAACATCACAAGCCAACTGTGCTTTCATTTCAGGAGATTTGTAGCTAATATTGATACATATTTGTCTGCATCCATTGTTCCATCTATAAAAGTTAGTTTTCGAACACCTTTAGAGGTAAAGAATCCCAAACCGTTTTTTTTTTTCTATATCCGAATTTTCTGTCAAGTTAATTGGACTTCTTGTATCATCAATTTTCCATAGTTTGGGTCTTCCGGCATCATTAAAATATGAAAAAGGATACTTCATCACTGTAAATAACGCCATTCCAATAGTTTTTGCCAAAGAACCCCTCCTCTCCGCCATTTTCAGTCTTTGTTCCATATGCTTTGAGGTGAGATGTGGTTCCTTATTGGTGTCACTGCTTTAAAACCATTACTTTTTAAAAAATTACGATCTGTCCTAGCTGTAATCGACAGTCCACGTTCTTCAGTTAGTTTATCAGCAATTTTATAGCTTCTAATTAAACTATTACTTATAATTTTTTTTTGATCAGTGATAAATCGTGATTTTTTAACACTTTTTTCCTACCAGATCCTGTCTTACGTTCATGTGATCCGAATTCATTATATACAGTGTGTAAAAAAAAAGTGGTCACCCATATTTTTGTTGATTAATAAACAATTAGGTTGTTTTATTCTGAATAAGTTATACCAAATATTTTATAATTAATCATTAAAGCTTTTCTATATTTTAAATTTTCTGCTTATCTTATTTTTAATTATTTAATAAAAATGTTTTAAGACTGTAAAAAAAAAAGTGGTCACTTATTGAAATCTACTTTCCCTCCACTTTGGTATAAAATAAAATAGCAAATATACCCAACATGGGTCACACTACTCTAACGAGAAGAAAGGAGAAATAATAGGATGAAAAATTCAGGGATTTCTCTTAGGAAAATTTCTACAATTTTAGGGATTCCGTATTCATCTGTACAGAAAATCGTTAAAAAAGGCAGATGAATATAATAAATAGGGCATATGGGAGAAATGGAAGGCCTCAAAAACTTACAGGTCGAAATATAGAACTTCTATATAAGGAAGTAAAAAATGATAATACTATGTCTTGCAGAAAGTTAGTAGAAAAGTTGAAAGAAAAACAAGGTATAGACTGTTCACATATGACAGTGAAAAATTACCTAAATAAGTTAGACTTTATATCGGCTTCACGATAAAACCCCACTTCTTCAACCAAGGCACATAATAACCGTTTTGAAGCTAGCAAGAGGTGGATAAAAATGCCTGAAAGTAGAGTTAAAACAATGATTTTTAGTGATGAATGTAAATTTAACTTATTAAATTCAGATGGAAATGTAAAGATATGGAAAACTAGAGGAGAACGATTACTTCTAGAAAATGTCGAGGTACATTAAAATTTGGAGGAGGATCTGTAATGGTATGGGGGTGTTTTTCGTATCATGGTGTTGGAGAAATCAAATTTATCGATGTAAAAATGGATGCAGCATACTACTGCAACATGCTAAGCTCTTGTTTGTTTAACTCGGCTCTAAAATGGGATTATCTGATTTTATTTTTGTACAAGATAACGATCCCAAGCATACAAGTAAGCTAGCAAAGGATTTTTCAGAGAGAATGATATTAAAGTTGAAAGCTGGCCTGCTCAATCTCCTGATTGCAACCCTATAGAAAACTTGTGGGCAATAATCAAGGCCAAAATAGGAAATAAAATGTTTAAAACAAGAAACGAACTAAAGGCTGCTATAACAGAAGAATGGAATAAAATACCAGTAGAAACGTGTCAGAATTGGCTTTATCCTTTAAAAAAGAGCATTGTTACTTTATAGAGCAAAAGGAGGATATATTATGAAATAATGATAGTGACCACTTTTTTTTTACAGTCTTAAAGACATTTTTTATTAAATAATTAAAAATAAGATAAGCAGAAAATTTTAAAATATAGAAAACCTTTAATGATTAATTATAAAATATTTGGTATATACTTATTCAGAATAAAACAACCTAATTGTTTATTAATCAACAAAAATATGGGTGACCACTTTTTTTTTACACACTGTATCTTGATGATTATCCAAACGGTTGACACGCTAATACCGATTTTTTTTGAAACATCTCGATATATATATTCCTCATTTTTTAGAGATAGAACCAGACTTTGCCACCCCGGTGTAGTGTGATTCTATAAGAAATTAAAGTGTGTGAAATTGCCATTAAAGTGGAAGGAAATTCTATTTTAAACTTTGTTTCATTTTTTTCCCAAAATCTATACGGATGAAATTTGTTTTAGTCATAAAGCTAGAAAAAATAAACTTCAATCGATGTAAATTCATTTACATAAAGCTTATCAACGTTTAATAAAATTGTCTAGATAAAGTCTAGTTAACAATTTAAGTATAAGACTTTTTGAACCTTTTTTCCCAAACAGTAAAACTATTTATGAAAGGTCTGGTCCTGAGAAGTGTATTAGAGAGGATAATCTGTATATGAAAGCGTCTCAAATAAATAAATAAAAAAGTATTTAATTAAAAGATTCTATTCAACTTATTTTATTAAATAAGTTTTTCTGTTTCTAGTGGTGGATCCTTACTTCCATAAAGTCTTCTTTTAGAAGTTTTTGCTTACGTTGGAAGTAAAACATCTTCATCTTTGTAGATTTATAACTATTTACAATTAGGGTTGATATACTCATCATATACTTTATAATTACTTTAGTGTAATAGTCATACTTCAATATAAATAGTTTGTAAACACTTCTTATCTTTTCTTTTTTATCTTATCCAATAGCAGTTTTATAAAGCCTATGGATTGTTTGAATAAAATAATACACATCTTAAACATCTCTATATACATGATTCTCTCATCTATTAAAGTTTCTCTTTTATAAACAGCTTTTGTTTTGAATGATCTTCGGGTATATTAGATCATTAACTTCTTTTGATTTATCAGTTATACTGATATCTCCTCCGTTGAGCCTTCCTATAAACATGGTTATAAGAGTGGACATAGCGATGATTGATGGAATGAAAGACATACCCTTCCTTTCTTCAAGTTCTTTTATGCATAATTCTGAAACAGCTATGTTTCAGGTAAAACTCTACTCTTAAACTATAATTATAATCTTTATAGAGTAGTATAACACTTGAATTATGTATTTAGATTTAAAATAGTTGTATAGGTATGAATCTTGTATCAAAAAAAATAAGAATTTGTGAAAAAAAATAAACCTCTTAGATGAGAAGTATTGTGTACTCACTATAAAACTTTGAATCAGTTTATTCAATAATGTTTTAGCACTTAAAAATGTAAACTGTTTTTTATATGTATAGAATATGAATTTTATTTATAAGATGTTTTTAATGAAAATAAGTTTATGTTGAGTAATGATGGTTTTGTTTAAAGTTTCAAAAATACATTAAAGGTATCAAATACTAGAGACTTGTATATTATAAGGTCTAAATATAAGGTACTACCTTGGATAAAAATTTTTAGAAAAAATTTTTATATTTTAATGAATTTTACTATAATTTTAATTAAATGTTAAGTTTCTGAAATAAATTCTGAGAATTAAAATAAAAATTTCAAAAAATTCCTCTCTAGACATACCAACAACATATCTTCTTTTAAAGGTATATTCATCAATCCATGCATCGATGTTTTCTCTTTTAACTCCGTTTTCTTTCCTAATAGAAGCTTTTAAATGAGACCAAAAGGCCTCGATGTTATTAGTATGAGTACCATCTATCGCTACAAACTCATCAATATGGTTTACAACTCTATGTATCAGTGCTAAGTTAACACAAATGATGGATAAGATGCATACCCAGCAGTACACAATACACTTCCAACTTTTATTATCCCTCTAAATAGTTACAAAGTGTATTTACTCGCCTATTAGGAACTTTCTTCAGGAAGAATTTTCTCCGATTAGTAGGGTCAACTACACCCAAAATCCAGACTGTATCAGCAATGTTATCGGATGTGGAAGTTGGGTTTATTATAATGCCCCTTCTGGATAAACAGTCTCATCAGCTTGTATGTTTTTATTTATTTCACCGATAAAAATAGGACTTTGGTCGAAGAATATAGAATAACACGATCTCAACTGTGTTTGAGCTTTGAGATAGTTACATTTGTGACTCCGAACCAAACATTTAATTGCTAATAACTGCAACCTGAGATTATATAGTATAAAAAACTTATATACTTTATTATAGACAGCTTTGTTTTAATTATTAGTGTTTTTTTCTTGCATTTTCTTCCTATGCATCTAAATATCAGCTTCCTTTTGTTAATTTGTTTATAAATTTTTAGATCTGTTGTATTAGTACAGTCAGGCCATACACCCTGAGAGTTGACGATGTTATTTTCAACTAAAAAGTCCATTAATGTCTCCAAATTATCAAAATATTTTATTTTTTAGGAAGGGGTAAAATAATTTTATAAAAGATTTTTGCTTTTGTATATTATAGGGTCTATAACCAAAAAATTTTATATTAAAACTAGACCTTATAATATACAAGCCCCCAGATTTGTATATAGAATCTGTAAAAAAAAACAATCTGTTAGATATGGATGCTTTTTTATAAATCAAACATGCCTCCCCCCCTATATTAAAGACTTTGAGAAAACTGCTACATGGTATAAATAAAGAAGAAATCCCCATGATAGTAGTATAGATAGATTTACTGCGGGTAAATGTGAGAAAATCGTATTGGGAGCGATTGTAAACCATGTTCAAAAAATACAAGAACCATTAGATGGAGTAGAAGAAGAAAATAGTTCTAAAAAGTCAAATAGACGAAATTTTGTTTTTTAAGAGGATATATAATAGAGGCCGGAATTTAATTAAATCTTGATGTGCCGGGATATAGAGCTGCGTCAGTGAAGTACCAGGTAGAAAAAAGAATATACTAAAACGAGTGACTATCGATAATATTAAATCATGGTAACTTATAATATCAGACGAGTGGAGGGTACATGAAGCAGAAGATTTATATTCCCGTCAATAAAACCGATATTCGCGTTTTAATTGTTGCCCCTTTTGAATTTGGTTTTTGATCTTTTTTTATACAAGATCTGTTGGTTGGTTGTTTAATAAAAAGACTTGTTTCATCACTATTAAAAATATTTTCTGAAGAATATGATTGTTTTACTGATTCGAACTCTTTCAAAAAATTTTGCCTTCTGATTTGTTAGCTTTTGATATTTTATGATGATTTTTAATACTTTTAATTGATTTTCTTCAATAAACTTGCGTATAAAATAATTTGTTGCATTTATATCCTTAAACCGTGCTTTTTTTTAATAATTTTTGCGGTTGTTTTTAAATCATTTTTCCATAAAGGAAATCCTCCTTTTCTGCACCTTTTAACTTTCTCTAAAAAATGTTTATAGACCTCTTGATATTTGTTGTTTTTATTAGTTCTTGTTTTAGTTTCTATTAATTTTTCCTTCTAATGTAAAGTATAGATTATTTTTAACTGTTCTAGCCTAGGAAATAGTAATATCAAAGTTATTGGCTATTTTTTTATATACCCGCTTTAGGTTTTCTACAATCTTTCGAGCAATTTCGTCTTTCTTTTTAATTGTCATTTTTTTTCTAGAGTTATCTATAGTTGCGCTAAAATTTATATTGCAAAATAAATCATATATTTAATAAATAGAAAAATTACAGTATAAAAAAATACAATCAAATACGTGCGATAACTCTGAAAATAGAATCAAGCATGAAATAACTTAAAAAAATTCAAATTTATTGAGTAAAACTTTAGAACCAACTTGAATAGTGTAATTTTATGCTCTAGACCGCTTTATAGAAATTTTACAGCCCCTTTTATGTTTTATCGCTGGGGTGAGATAAACTTGCCCCACTTTAATTTAATATAAACATTTTTATAGTTATATATAAGGGCATTTGCATAATTTACGATGAATTTTACTACTAGTAATTTGTCTAGCATCTAGCACGGATGAAATTTTATTAAATTCATATAATAATAGGGACTTATGTTCATAAACACAACCTAAAATTATTAGTATATAAAAGAAAGTGAGTAGTAGTTTAGTATCATAGTTTATCGATCCCTATAGCTAAATCGGTAGCTATACAGTGAGGGACAAAAAAAATGGGACACCCTAAAAAATGAGTTTAAAAAAGGTATAGCTAAAATGTAAAATAGTGATGTGGTCTTGTATTAATTAAATAAAAAATTTTTATAATTCATTATTTTTAAGGTCATATTTTTTGTTGGGATTTGATGGATTTTTTAAAAAACAGGGACAAAAAAAATGGGACACTTACTAAAAAGTTACAAAATGAGCTAAAAATTTTTATAAAATACCTTAAAACTTATCCCCTATGGCAAAACATATTAGTAAAATAGAGATTGGTGAGGTTTTAGGATTAAGAAAAGCAAAGTATTCCATCAGAAAAATCTCGGAGATAATGCAAATAAGTAAATCTACTATTGGAAGAATTGTAAAAAAAATCAAGGATAATGGAGATATATTTAGAAAAAAAGGTTCTGGTAGACGTCTATCGCTTGATAGTGACCAAATAGATGTTTTACAAAAAATATCAGAAGAAAATCCGAGACTAGTAGGAAATCAACTAGCAAGAAAGCTTGAGGAAAAAGCTAATATTCAAGTATCAAAAAAACAGTTATACGATGTTTAAAGAGTAGAGGAATACATGCTAGAATAGCACGGAGAAAGTCTTTCTTATCTCGTCTACATAGACTGCAAAGACTAAATTTTTCGAAAAAGATTTTATTCAATAGTGATGATTTTTTTAGAAAAATAATTTATAGTGATGAAAGCAAATTTTGCTTATCCAATAGCAACAAAAGAGTTATAGTGTACAGAAAAATAAATTCTGAGTACCATGATGCAAATACAGTAAAGATTGTAAAATTTGGTGGAGGAGGTGTAATGGTGTGGGGCTATATTAGCTATGAAGGTGTAGGTGAGTTAACTTTCATTGAAGGAACAATGAACTCCATGAAGTATATTAGTCTATTATCAAATATTTTTGAATTAGAAAGAACCAAACGCCTGATAAAAGACCATATCTTTCAACAAGATAACGCTCCATGTCATAAATCAAAGTTAACAATGGAGTTTTTCACCGAAAAGAACATTAAATTATTAGAATGGCCAGCCCAGAGTCCGGATTTGAACCCAATAGAACACGTATGGGGGTTTATAGAATCTAAGCTAGAAAAAATACACATAAAATCAATCAATCAATTAAAGGAGGAAATAACCCAAATATGGAATAATATACCATTAGCATATATAAGAAAGCTTATAGATAGTATGCCAAGAAGAGCAGAAGCTGTATTTAACATGAAAGGAGGTCATACTAAGTATTAAATTGGATTTTTTAGTAAGTGTCCCATTTTTTTGTCCTGTTTTTTAAAAAA
>CAJFCJ010000210.1:0-17804 GCA_904063045.1 Dimorphilus gyrociliatus
TTAAAATCTTCATGTTCGTCTCTATTGGATATAAACATTTCTAGATGTAATTTAGATGATATGCAAGCCGTTTCATTAAGCGATTTATTGGTACTTTGCCAAAATTTAGAAAATATTAATTTAAATACCAATGCCAATCTTGGAAAAGGATTTAAAGGAATTTGTAAAGGATTGAAATCTTCTTCCTCTTCTCTACTAGCAATAAACTTTGTTGGTTGTGGATTATCCGAAGAGCAAGGTATTTGGTTAGCCGATTTATTAGCAGATTGTATTGTAATAACAGAAATTAATTTAATGAATAATTCTCAATATACAAAGAGTTTTGGTATGATATGCGACAGTTTACAGTCGTTATCTTCCTCCAAATTGATATTCAATATTGAATTGGCCACTTTAAATCCATTGAATATCTCCTATTTAACCAGTCTACTAAGAATAAATACAAATCTTTATTTAGAAAATATTGAATTATGTTATTCTCCTCTATCTGAAGAGAAAGTCTTTCTATTGAATGATTTGTTATCTGTATGCTCCAAACTACAAAAAGTCACTTTTGGCGGAAGTAACGCTCTTTGTGCTGGATTTGAAGGATTATGTCGAGGATTAAATTGCTCTTCTTCCACTTTGCAAGTAATTGACCTTTATCAATGTCTTTTAGAAGAGCAACAAGGATTTTGGTTAGCCGATTTATTAAGAGAATGTACTCAACTACAAGAAATTAACTTATCTATGAATAAATCTATTAATAAAGCATTTGAAGAAATATGCAACGCTTTAAAATCTTCTTCCGGTTCTTTGTTAAAAATAAGTCTTTCTAAATGCCAATTATCGATGGAAAATGGCGTTAATTTGGGTAATTTATTAAAATATTGTAGAAAATTTAAGGAAATTATGTTGGAAGAGAATTATCAAACAAATTTGAAGATGATATTCAAAGGATTAAAATCAACATCTTACCTTTCAAACATTAATATAACTCATTGTGGTTTAAAAGAAAGTGACGCTATATGTTTGAGTGACATGTTGAAGAGTTCCTTCTCTATAGAAGAACTTCATTTAAGCAACAATTCTCTATTTGGTAATAATTTTTTACAAATATGCAATGGCTTAAAAAATTCACGTAACACTTTGAGAGTTGTTGTCATGTGTCGTTGTAATTTAGGGGAAAATGAAGGAATATTTTTAGGTAATTTATTTGGAGAATGCTCTGCTCTTGAATGTATAGATTTGGGTTTTAATCAACAACTTGGAAATGGATTTGAAGCAATTTTTAAAGGGTTAAAATTTTCAATATCAACTTTGCTATCAATTAGAATAAATAGCTGTAATATTATTGAGGCGCAAAGTATTTTATTAAGCGATTTACTAAAACTTTGCAAAAGTCTTCAAAATATGGATTTAAGTGGGAATAAAAATTTAGGAGTAGGACTAGAAAAAATGTGTGACGTCATAAAGTCATATCCGTCTTTGTTGTATATTAATTTTCTTAATTGCGAATTATCTTGTGAACAGAAACAATGGTTAAGTGTTTTGAAAAAAGATCATGTAATAATTATGTAATAGCAATGAGACTGTTTATACTTTATCCATATTATTATCTGATTTCCTATACTAAGTATTACTTAATACATATCCTCCGTTTATCAGATTTAACCTTTACCCTCTCATAGAGTAATCTTAAAGCCACTGTTAAAACCATAAATTTCTATTTATAATCATTTTAAAACCTTTAAACAATACACAGTAATCACTGAAAAATTAAAGAATGGGAAAGGGATTTTTTGATATTTGTGAAGGACTCAGACAATCGTCAAATAGTTTAAAAAACATTAATTTGTCTAGTTGCGATTTGAATGATGAACAAAGTAAAAAGTTGGGAAACTTGCTTCAAAATTGTTTTAAAATAGAAAAACTAAGTTTAATTGGCAATAAGAAATTTGGAGAGGGATTTTTTAAGATATGTGAAGGACTTGAACAATCATCAAACACTTTAAAACACTTGTGTTTGTCTCGCTGTGGTTTAAGGGAGGAACAAAGTGAGAAGTTAGAAATTTTGCTTCAAAATTGTTCTGAAATAGAAACATTAACTTTAAGTAACAATAATAGAATAGGAAAGGGATTTTTTAATATTTGGGAAGCGCTTCAACAATCATCAAACACTTTGAAAAATCTTGATTTAACGTATTGTGGTATGAATGAAGAATTGAGTAAATGGTTGGGAAATTTTCTTCGAAATTGCACCAAAATTGAAGTAGTATCTTTAACTTTTAATGCCAAGATGGGAAATGGATTTTTTGATATTTGTGAAGGACTTGAACAATCATCAAACACCTTAAAGTATCTGGTTTTGTCAGGATGCGCTTTGAATAAAAACCAAAGTAAAGAATTGTTTAATTTGATTACAAATTGTTCTAAGATAGTAATAAGAACTTGATTGGCAACAAAATAAAGCAAATTTGACTTTTTTGATAATTTTGAAAGACTCCAACAGTTATTCAACACTTTTAAGTGTCTTTATATGTTCAATCGTAATTTGAATAATGTACACCATTAACAAATTGGTAAATTTTGTTTAAAACTTTTTACCAATCTTTAATAAATGTATAAAATCAGATATATTTCCAGAGATCATCAATCTCCTGCTACATATCTTCTTCTCTGCATTTGCTTTAACTAAAAGCAATATCTTATATCTACCAACTCTGCTTCCCTAGCCAGCTTTCTTACCAAATTATAAATTATAGGGTAATATGCTCAAGGTTCTATTTACATTTAAAAGTATGTTTTTGACATTCAGCAATATGAAAATTATTATTTAAACGAAGGAAGGAAAGGGTCGTCTTACAAAAATATTGCATTTCCATTGCCCGATATTCGGAATTGTTCCTATTCACTATCACAGCTACAGAATGGAGGCTGGAACAACTCAGATCATGACAGAACCTGTTAGTTATTTGTAATGAAAAATCATAAAGTTTACTGAAGTGATGAAACATATATCTGGAGTAGACTGCACCACGCGAAAAAAGGAAAATGCCTACATTCAAACCAGAAATCTAATATTCTCTTCTATAATTACTTTAGATCTACTCTTTAATAACTACTTAAATACATATATGTTCTCTTCTGAAAGAGATTTTTAGAAAGATTTCCAACGCCGAATACATCATTTGATGTTGGGGCCAACAGAAAACGTCCCCAAGTGAGATTTTTGAAAGCAACATTTCAAATTGAAAAGTGGTTAGCAGGAGTAAAGTAGATTTTGATTTGTAGTTAGGGGGGTTCCATCTAAGGGTTAGGGGTAATTAAAAAGATTAGAGAGAGAGACAAGGGCTAGGCCAGGGTTAGGGTTAAACCATGCATTTGGGGACGTTTTCTGTCGTATCGCCTCTAAATTATTCTTTAATTATTTGTTTATTTATCTCTATTTGGAATAATTTATTTGCTGTGTTCATAATCCTTCAACAGACTTTTACTTAAAATACATATATGTTCTTTTCTGAAGGAGTTTTTTAGTAAAATTTCCAACACCTAATAGATTATTTGCAATTAAATCTGCATTCTCTCTCTGCACAAATTTCATCAATAGGAAATATTTTTGTTTATTTTTGCCACTTTTCTGAAATATATAGATATATCTTATATATAGTTTTAAAGTTTTACACTTATTTCTATTCATATTATTATTTATTCGCACCATAATATAAATGTTAGGGTAATCAATAGAGCTATTATAAGAAAAACCCAGTCCATGAATCATTTTTAATAATTGGCAAATATCCCTTAAAAGGAGAAATATATTTCTAATAGTATAGAAATTTCTTTTGGTATTCATTACTTCTGAAGGAGTTATGACTTTCCTTTGAAAGAGAATATTTTCATTTCCTTCTATTAAACGTAGAACTGAAGAAAATAGCCTCTAAGTTATAGTCTATGGTTTATAAAAGAAAGTAGGGCTGAGAAAATTCATCCCAATTTATGAATAATTGAAGGTTATGTTTAACTTGAAAGAAATCTACCCCATCTTGAATTTTTTTCAATATTTAAAAATCCAAGATGCAATAGAGTTCTTTGATAAAACTTATCAAAAAGGGAACTAATTTTCCCGCGAATTATGGAGAAAATGTCCATGTTAAATCTTACATTGGGAAAGACATTCTTCGACGGCATTGTTAAGATTATGTTTTCTAAAATTGAAAATATTTCATATTTAATAAATGACATAAAATAAAAAAATATGTAAATGTGTATAATACATTTCATTTGAGCGTTTAATCTTTGAAGCATTGTAGTGCGATCTAATATCTCTAAAAGTATATAATAAAGGATTTATAACTGAATTAATTGGTAAAATAACGATGATTATTGCTACGTAGACATCTTTCTTTAGAAATAATTGAAAGAAAACTGAATAGATTCCTAGAAAGGAAAGGGAATGTTTTTATTGGTGTGTTGTTAAACAATGTTAAATATTTAATACCTAAAAGAGAAACCGGAAGCCAACAAATTAAATTTGTAGATACAATTAAAAATGCATTAAATATTAATTTTTTCTGTTGACGTTGAAATTGATGTATATCGATTAAATGTTTAGATTTAAGCGTCTCTTTCCAAATGTTTATATAAAGAAATATGATAATAAAACATATGATTGATATTAATAGTCCAAATATTATAAAAGAAAAAATCCATCCATTCAACTTTTCGCTTGTAATATGTAAAGTAAAACAAACTGGACTGTTTGAATAATACATCTACGTTTTGAAAAAAAGAAAGATTTTCTCTTTTAGACGCTATATTTCTTATTATTGATAAGATACCAACGTCAAATGTGTATAAAGGTAACGACGATATAAAACCGGATATGATAAACATAAAAACAACTACGCAAGCCGAGTTGACCGGTGTAAATATTCTTTTGAATGGATAAGCAATAATTAAATATCTTTCAAGCGATATCAATAAGAGACTCTGAGCTGAAATTAATATTGAACAGCTGCAAAACCATCCAACAATTTTACAGGATATACTATTTCTCCATTCGTAATCGTTATCAATATAATTTCCCCTAAAATAGATATCGTAACTGCCAATTATCATCAGATAGATTGAGATACATAAATCGGAGAAGGATAGGCTTAAATGAAAGAGATTTTTTTGTTTTTTCCTTATAATTCCCCTAAACAACAGAGATATAGAATTTTCAATAAAAGCAAATATCGATAGAATCCAAAGTGTTGATTTAATTGTTTTAGATTCAAGAAGATCTTTACAAGAATTGAATAAAGCATCAGTTGGTTTACAAATTTGAATAAATTTCAAAAACTTCCAAGCAAAACAACAAAATGAAAAGTGCTGACTATAAAGAACTTTTAATGATTTTAACGGTTTAATTAAAGAACTCTTATGTTTTAAAGGGATGAATGTATCCTTAAGAGACAATTCTTCTAAACCAGTTAAATATTTAAATGAATCTCTATGAAAATCATGAATGTAAGAGTTCAAAATATTCAAACTAACAAGATTATTTAAATCTTTAAATAGATTTTTAGATAGAAATTGAATGTTGGTTTGACTGAATTCAATTGTTTTTAATATACTGAAATATCGTAATGTAAATTTATTATTTAAATTTAAAATTGTCTTTCTAATAATTAATTTTTGTAATTTTTTTAATGGATATGATAAAGTTAATGTCCAATTTTCACTTTGATAATCTTCTATATGAAGAACAGCAAGATTTGGAAATGATTTGGATATTGGACCGTCTAATTTTGATATATTGTAAAATGATAACCATACGGTATTAAATGATTGATTAGTCAATATTTTTGAATTTTTCTTCTTCATTTCTAGATTTGAAATATTGATTTGTTTATATTGAGAAAATAGAATATCTTTTAAAAGTTGAGCATTAAAGACTATTCCATTAAAAGAACATTTCATTAAAGAATATTGTTTGCATGTACAAATCGTTGGACAGAATATGTCAATTTTACAATGAAATTCATCATTTCCTTTACTGCAATCAATTATTTTATTGCAGACATCACTTAAAGGAATAAACGTCATTTCGTCTCTGCACTTAAAGTAGCCTTTTGGTCTAAAATTGCCTAAAATATTTATAATAAACATTCTGACAAGCTGTTCAATTTAGAGATTGAATGATTAAAATAAAAGGACTGACCGCAATCAATCTCATCGTCGAAATGAGTACAATGAACAATACCATCGCATACTTGTTTAATTGATATACAATAATTACTCTTTTTGCACAAATATTCTCCAGTTGGACAAAATCTTTTTGAACAATTGTTCAAAGCGTTGAATGGAAAATGAACTTTTGTCAATAGATTTCCCATTGAATTATATCTAACTTGACATTTATTTTCTACATTTCTTTCAAAGTATAAACAATCTTGAGGATTAAGATTATTGAAATACGTTGAACAATTATCTTCACTTTCGTCTTCTCCATTCAAACAATTCGCTTGTAAATCGCATACCTTATTTTTTGATATACAATTTTCATCACATTTTTTACGATTAAATGTTTCGCAATCTATAAAAAAGAAAGATAAACGAAATTCTAAGCCTATGACTTTGGAAAGATGAACTAAAGGCATGCTATCTGTATCATTTATAATGAATTTTTTACTAGGACAATCTTCATCACTGACGTCGAAACAATTGCGTTCATTGTCACAAAGATACTTTTCATTAATGCATTGATTGTTTCTGCATCTATAAAGAAAAGTTTTATGGATGAGAGGATCACGTGATAATTGTATTGTTGAATTTACATAGTATTCCCTTCATTTAAATTGCAATATGGCCTATCTGAAATATATAAATTGAATAATAATTAATTCAAAATGTAATATCATTAGAACAATACGGCAATCATTTTCATCCAAATGATTTGAACAATCAGCCATATAATCGCAAACAAATTGAACAGGAATTGTTGAATTTGAACTGCAATTGAATGTTTGAATAGATGAACAATTCTTTTCATCTTCATTTGAAAAACAATCGTTATAACCATCGCAAACGTTTATTTGGCTTATACAAATATCGTCGCTAATACAATGATAAGTATTTTTTGGACATTCAACAAAGCTTTCATTCTTTAATTCATTGGATAAGAAAATATTGAATGTATCTTGAAAAAATAAAAATCAATTAGTGAGGATAAACAAGTGAAAAATAAAGAAAAAGATATAAGAACATGGTTGCCTGCAAAAGGTTTCTTCTAGAGTTTTTCTTTCGCAATCATAAGGTACTTTGTAATATCTTAGACTCCTAATATGTCGATTTGTAGTGAAAAGTAGAAAGCAAAATTCATCATTTAATAAATGAAAAGTGTTTGAAAATAGTATTTTATCAGTTCCGGTTAAACAATCCGTCAAATATCTATTTAAAAAATATTAAACGTCTAATAATGTAGAGACGTTAATCATCAAAAATTTTACTGATTTTTAAAAATGGCGTTAAACTCGTAATATTCAACAGGTATTCCATCATCGTATACAACATTTTGCATTCCTCCAGCATTTTTAACCAGTCTATATTCTTTATTAGATTATGTTTTTTTAAAAATTGAATTACGGTTAAAAATTGAATGACTTCTCTTTATTACTTCCAGCAATAGTCTTCCTATTGTCGATAAATTTTGAACTTCCGCTATCATCTATAAAAGACGATAAAAATATATATTCATCATTTGACATATATAGTAAAGTTGAATTGAATTTTTCGCATTCTCTCGAAGCTTCGTTTATCGATTTTTTTCTCTTATATTTAATATTTATGTAGCAAGCATCATTAAATTTGAAAGAATTTGGATCAACGCAAGTAATTTCTGTTAGAACAGATAATTGAGGTTACTTTAACTATTTTATTAATTATAACAATTACCATTATTGTTTTTGCATTCAACTGAAATTGCAACAGTTTCTCCTTGTTTTCTAGAGAAAAATTTTGAAAATTAATAAGAAAATTATTCATATCTTCTTTGAAATGACTCACCTTTTAATTGATGAATTATGAAATGTAAAATGGCAACTAGAGAAATTATTCATCTTTGAGCATTGGATAGAAAAAAAGTCTTCTTCAAATAGATGTCTCGTAAAGCCTTTTTCACTCAATTTTAAATGCCCAGTCTTATATCCAAGCAGATTGCATATATTTACTATTTCAAATGTTTTCAAAGTCTTCGATATGGCTGTATACCAAAATGTATTGTGGTATAGAAATAACAATCCAGAAAAGGCTTGAGGATTGATTGATTCTCTATTATTAACAGATAAATAATGATTTTTGCTGTTCAATAGGATGAGATCATAATCTAAAAACAACAATAGCAATACAATGAAACTAAAGTACTGTTTAAAAGAAAAATTGGGAAAGATTATCAACGGCCACAAATGAGGTATTTTTGAAGGTTAAATTGAAGGTCGGAAAATGATTACAAGAAGGAATAGGATTGCTATTGATGTGTACTTATGAAGGGGAGAGGAAGGGGGGAAAGGTTCAATGGAAAGGTTAGGGTAAAAACCATAGGTTTGTGACCGTTTTCCACTATATCAAAAAAAAAAGCATATACTCTTAAAAGTTTGTTTATCCAGGCATTGAGGCGTAATTGTCAAACTTGCTTGGAAACCATCAATTAGATGACAATCGTTATATATACTACCAGTCCATTTACAGGAACCAAGCACGGGTGGTAACTTCGCCTCCAAATGAACATTCATTTCTGGGCAATAATTCAACTACGGAGAGACTTTATAAGTAAAGAAAAAAGAAAAAAGATTACGTTTACTTTATATCCATAGTAGAATTTCTTTGGATGTTCAATTGGTAAAGAGAGTTTTTCATCCATTTTGCAGATTACTGAAGCAATTTCAAATTTTCTTGTAGGATTTTCAAATAATAATGGAAGATGACCAAACGTTTTTGACGCGATAATAAATGATGTTCTATTTGGATATTTATGTTTAAAAAGAAATCTATTATGAAACAATGACGCCTTTTTTATAAAAGAATCTATAAACAAAACAAAAGAAGAATAATATTTCTGTTCACTTTGTCAATAAGAGAAAAAAAAAACAACCGTTTAGTTCATTTTTTAAACAAGAAACATTGTTGAAATCTGATAAATTCACTGATTCAATAGATTTGAATTGAATGATACCATTACTATAATTAACATACATTACTCTATTATCAATAGATGTTTCACTAGTAGTATTTTTATAAAATTCAATCTTATTGCACAATTTACGAAGCGTTTCGCCTTTTCTTTTCAATAGAATAAAAGTTTTTCTTTGAATTCTAATAAAAAGTTGATAGATTTGTTTCCGAGTGAAAAGCATTGAAAATAGGACTATTTATAATAGAATTGAAATAATGAATTAATTAAAATAATTAAATAATAATATTAATACATGGTAAATGAATTTTAAAACATTTTAGACAGAATGAAGCCGAATAAGTAGATTGTTTGGTAATAACTTTTCTGTTTGGTGTAAATATTTTTGTTGTTTAAAGAAATAAATTATCAATTCTTACAAAACATTTTGTCCTTTCCACTTGATTGGCATTAGTGATAAATTATCTATTAATTAATGAATTATTTACTGATTTATCAATAATATTTTTAATTTCTAATATTTAAAATACATTCCATTATTTGGATCGCAAGCCTCAGCTATAAAATGAATATGATCGTATCCAAGGATTTCACATAATTTTTCATGATTTTCTTTCTCTATTCCCACTCCAAACGCGATATAAACAGTTTCATTCGTATGTTTTACTTTAGCATAGATTTTTCCATAGATTGAAATATCATTTTCAATTAAAGGTTTTATAAAATATTTTAAATTTTCATCATCCAAATAAGAATAAAGAGTTGGATTGTTGTCTTGCGAACAAGAATCAAAGCCAAAAATCATTGGTAACATTGAATAGAAAGTAAAGGTGTAAATCATTTCGTCAAGCATTATTACCGTATTAAGAGGGGCGTATTTTCAATTTTATTAATTTGCTGTCTGTGTAAAGTTTTATCAACAAATGAATTAATTTTCATTGTAAAATATACGTAACAAGTGTAATATTTCAATAATTAACTCTATTATATACAGTATATATTCTTGTATAGTTGCTGTTTAAAATCTTTATTTTATTGTTTCTGTGACAAACTGTTGCAAATTGTGATGTATTCTACATCCGACCTAGCCCTAAGCTCTCTACTCTTAATGGTTGGATATTTGTTCGACTTTTGGGAATATAGACGTGGTGTCACATTTTGTTTTTTGTACATATGAAGAAATTTGATAAAAAACAATGTTTGTCAATGAAAATTCATCAAAAAATGATTTAGGATACAATTTATGCTAATAAATTTGAGTACAAACCTCTATTCCAAGTGTTTTTAATATCATCGTCAGATTTAAATGAATTTGACCATTTGAATGCGTAAATATTGCCGCGAAAATCTAATCCCCTACAAGCGAATGTACATGTTCCCAGATCAAGTGGATTCGATTGACCTTTACCAACTACAGTGAAACTACCATATTTAATACCGTTTAAATAATAATACAGTTTTTGTACACTTTTTTCGTAGACAAATGCAAAATATGTGACAAGATCGTCCTTTATTGGTTTCATAACTACTCCGTCCTTTACACCATCCTTTGTATGGATTAAACCTCGCCCATTTAATGATATTTTTGGTGCAAGATGATGGAATTTAGAAAATGAATAGATTAATTCATCGTCCGAATAGTCGCTTGGCAGCAAATATTTAACAAAGATTTCTACTGAAAAATCTGTATTGTTTTTCATAAAATCATCATCTGAACTAATCTGAAAATATAATGAAAAAATTGAGCACTTTCAGGGAAGTAATAGTCTTATTTACATTATGAATAAAAGTCAACATAGGCCTATCAAAGTCAGTAATAAATTACTATATACAGTATAGTAGACCGATGAATAAATAAATATCTATTAATAGATTTATTAATATCTATATTTTATGCTCTGCTTTTACGAATTGCTCAAAAGCTAGTAAGGATTTGTCTTAAGGGAAAAAACCAACCTGTAAGTAGTTTTCATGTGCAAAATAAACAAAACCCTTAGAATTGTATGTAGCACCATTGCCAATAATAGTTCCAAACTTATTTAATCCTCCATCATCGTACAGTACTGTATTTTCTGCTATGATTTCATTTTTTGTTATATTGTACCAATCGTACAGCAAAACGGTATCATTATCTTTAAAAAGGTAGCGTTGTCTCGAATATCCTAAAAGTCAAACAAACAAACAATGTTAAGGGATAAAATTAAATAAAAAACTAAACCTAATTGAAAAATTTGAAGAAAGAGGTAAAATGTTAAAAATTCTGTCATGTTTCCAACGTAGATTGATTCGCACTGCAAAAAGAAAATTTTGCAGTTGTTATTTCAACAATTAAATTATTAGTATAAAAGAATAAACCATTGTCATTTTATATAAATATTTAAAAAACTGTTCTATATTTCACTTTATTTTGTAGACGAAATCGTTGACATTAACTTGTGTAAGTTCTTTTAAACAGACCATTCAGAATATGAGTAATTTGAGCTATATATCCGCTTATATGGACACGCGTAGTTTAAACATATGTTTCTTATTTAATGAAACTATTGCACTGGCTAAAATTTTTCATTGTCCATGATCTAGTTCTCAGAAAAAAGGTCAATGAATTGTGAAATCCTAAAAGAGGAAGGGGAAAAAAATTATCTTTCGTTTATGCTGATTGTTAAAGAATGAGAAAGAGTCTGAATAGTTTAAGCCATACAAAGAGTGTATATGTGTGTGTGTGCGTCTCTTGTTCAAACATTTCATTTGTAGGTTTTTCCCAATTCTAAACCTAATTAAACCTTATCTTAGATTTCGCAATTTTTAATAAATACTTACAACAATATTTATGACGGGAACCTAAGTTTATCAGCTAAAGAAATTAACAAACCTTCAAAGCTATTCAACATATTTCAAGTGGATAATTCGTCGCGAAAAGTTTTTTAGATTTTTTAACTTGAATTTTTTTACACTCGACTATTTCGTTGTTTCGTAATAATTTAATTAAAATTATCTTATCCCACTATTTAATCCATGTGATAATTCGTTCCATTTCGAATGATTTTGCAGAAGAAAAACGTAATGTCCAACAATTTTCCGAACTTTCTCTACTTAAAGTTCGTTCCATTTTTGGCTTATAGTTTGGTTGAAAAAGTTCAACGACCTTAGGAAAAGTTTATCCTTTTACTAGTTCTAAAGACATACTTTGCACTTTAAGCCATTTTCTCTCTTTAATTTCATAATCTACCATTAAAAGAGTGTTAATTAATTATGAAAAAATAAATCTAATTTCATTACGTAATCAGTGATTATTGTAGAATTTTTTTTGACCCAACTATTCTTACATAAAATCTAAAATTATCAAAAGAAAATACCCAAAAATACATCAATTTTCCAAGTAAAGCCAAGAGCAAACATTTCGAAGAAAGATCAAAGGTTTAATTTATGATAAAGAGCAGCTGATTATGCCGTGGTATGTTTTTAGTCCATAGATCAAATTTTGGAATATTGCATCAGTAATTGTGAGTGAAATTTTCTATATAAATAGGTTTTAACTTTTTGATTTGCCTAGACAATTGAAAAAAGTTATTGGGAAAGAAGTTACGAAATGGAAATCACAATGGAAAATCCTGACGTTTACTTTGCTAATGAAGCAATTAAAGAAGCTTATCAAAGTCTGAATGAGGGTGGAATTCCTATTGGTTCAGTTCTGGTAATCAATGGTAGAATTGCTGGAAGAGGACACAATCAAAGCATTCAGAAGAAAACATCAATTCTTCATGCTGAAACCGATGCCCTCGAAAATGCGAAAAGACTTTCGCAGGAGGACTATTCAAAGGCAACTTTGTATACAACACTATCACCCTGCTTCCTATGCACTGGTGCTATCCTGCTCTATAAAATTCCAAGAGTTGTTCTTTGCGACAATGAAAATTTTATGGGAGAGGAACAACTTCTAAAAGCTAAAGGTGTTGAAGTTGTAAACTTACAGTTGAAAGAATGTGTTCAACTGATGAAAGAATTTATCAACGACAAACCAGATTTATGGAATGAAGTAATTGGAGTTTAATTTTCACAGAGTCCATTAAGCCAACATTAAAGTTTTGGCTGTTTATTGCTCTGTTTAGCGCAAATTTTTATCATTTAATTCTTAACAAATATCTATATATACTGATTTAACTTTTTAACCAATTTATTTCTGTATTAATGTTCTATTTGAAAAAACGACAAAACAAACCAATCGTAAATTAAAAGTAGTTGATATTTCATCATTCAAAATTTCTGTTTCTTTTCTAACTTTTTGCTTTATAAAGTTGGTTTTATTCTCAATACACTGATACAAAAAATATAATGGAAAATTTTGAGTTGTTTACATGTTTTGTTAAATTTTCTACTCTAAACTAAAGTTTGTCAAATCCAGAGAAAAAATATTTACATTTCAAAGACTGTGAATAAATTATGAAAATTAGTATTAATCCAACCAAGATACAGAACTTTGCACAGGTTTTGGATTTCAACTGTGGATGAAGCGAATTAAATTCATCGCTGAATCTATAACTATTACCAAGTTCGAAAGACAATATGGGCGGCAAGAAGGAAATCCGACAGTTCACTCGGTGTAACCTATATTTTACGACTTAGTTTTCCTGACATTGGTCAATGGCATTGGAAATTTGCGAACAATACGTTATACGAGAGATAAACATCTGTAAATGAATAATAAACTTTTACTCCAACCCTAACCTTATACCAGCTCTTGCCACTGTCTAATCTATTGCATTCCCCCCAAATCATTAGCTGTGACCTTTCTAGGCACAGAATCAGTTGTTATCTTCTTCTACCTAACTATGTTTTAATTCAAACTTTAGCGTTGAGGTTTTTTATTTTTGTGGCGTAATTTCTGTCGACCCTGCAATAAAAAGTATTATTGACTTCTCTTCCCTATTAAGACCTACTGGATAGGCGACGGACTGTCAATTAACTACTCTAAATGGAAACAAACTTTTTGTGGACGTCAAGAGGCTCACAAATATAGTAGAACACTTTTCATAATGGTATTCCAAAGTAAGAGAATCACCTCTTTCGCCGTTTAATTGAATAAATCATAAATACTCTATTAGTTCTCAATTAATCTATACTTCCGGTTGATTTCATTGATGCTTTACTTTATTTCATATCTTAATATGCTGTTGCTAATTTTAAAGATTATATAAATCATCAATAACTAATAAAATCGTTTGTATTATTCTAAAAAAGAGACAAGTATTGCAAACTACGTTTTCTGACAACAGTTTATTCAAAGGTCAATAACCACTAGACACCTAAGTGTTTATTGTATTTTCTGCTTTAAATACTTTACAATAAATTAACTGTTTTTACAAATAGACGCCAGGAACTGACGTTGTATCATTCACCACAATCTTCCAGGGCGTTTCTTATTGCGGAGTAATTGCATAGTTGGATGAAACATAGAAATAAAGTTCTGCTTTATCTATATATTATTTCTGATTGAACAATGTATAAAATTCCGTTTGTAATTTTAAATATTCTTTAAATACAACTTTATATTTTTCAGGTATCAACTCATCACGTGACCCTTATCCGTTTAAGGGTACTGAAACAGTTTTGCTTTTTGATTGGTATAATGTTACAAATGAAGTGGCAACATCTCAAAGTTCACATATAATTGATGAAAGTGGAATTGTGGGAAGAACAGCTAAATATGTTCGAGATGGTTCTATTTTGTTGAATAAATCAGATCATTTGAAGACATTATCTTAAAATTATTTTCTTTAATTGTTTATTAAAAAAGAAACTATCAGATTGCATATAGATTCTTTCAAAATAATGATTTTGGCGAGCCTATGAGAGATTTTACTATTGAAATCATTGTCTATATTTTTCATAAGTTTAGTCATGTATCATTAAAAATTCATTGAATGGTAATGGTTTAGTTTATTTAGGTTCAAACCACGAAAATTTTAATGTAGATTCTTTTAACGGAACACAAATGACATACGCAACTCTAGTCTATAATAATTCGTTATCAGGGCTTTCGTTATTCTGCCACGGAAAAATAGTTCATACATCTACAAGAAGACAAGAGTTGTCAACTAAGCATCTTTTTACAGGTGCGTGTACTGGTGATGCTTTTATCCAGACAACTTTATTCGACATATATATGGTTTTAAATGGGCTTATAACATCAAATTAGAAACTGATATCCGCAACACATGGTATTCAAGTATGTTCAAATATTTTCAATTTATACACAAATCATTCACCATTTTAACTTATCATCATCGATATCAACATTCGTAGATAACGATTAACACGTAATTATTATAGTATTACAACAGTAATAAATGTATCCTTAAACAAGAACAAACTTAAGTTTCAAGTGACCAGACTCTGTGTTTATTTGTCAATTTTTAAAAATCCCTCATCTCAAGCAGTCAGAAGGATATTAGAGGAAATACAATATAAAAATTGACCCTCAAGGCTTTATTAACACAAACCTAGTGTCGATTACATCATTATTACGTAATATGACAACCTTTAACCCTGTTTGCTGTAAATAATCATTGCCTAAATGTTTAAACCTTGTTCACACCAAAGGCATATACAGCCGATAAAGAATTGTATAAAAATCAGGATGAAGGTAGTAATAGTTAATCAGTCCTGAATCAATTCTCTTATTGAACAGCTCTAGTATTATACACTTTATTGAATATAGTTATTTTGGACTGGTGAATTTGATTCTATATTTATTTTCTCTCATATTGAAAATTTTTGAAATGTACACAAAGTTTTAATTTTTAAATTCATACATTTTGAAATTGCCTTTACTTTAAGCAAGTAGTCACGTGATAATTTCTTTTAAATTATTTATTATTCATTGAACTCTTCTTAATGAAGTAGTTTATTTTAACATAACAAAGTGTTTTGTGGATATTATATCAAGTTATTGGCCTATGGTTGTAGGATCAACTCTTTAAACTATAAAACCTGTGATATTGCAAACTTGGATTGCATTTTATCTTTTAGTATTTGAATAGGAATTTTTTAAATATTTTGATAAATTAGGTCACATTGCAAAAAAAAAAGAAATTTATTCCGAATAGTAAAAAATTAAAACTAATCTAGAAAAAAAAATTAATACAGTCGTCTAAACTATAAATTCAAAAAGCTGAAAATTTAATTGATCAGGCTTGTTTTCATTTCAATTATGAATCCTTTCTTTTTAGTTGATCCATCAGTTTGAAATGTTATTTTAACATTGGTTGTTATTACAAAATCATAAAATTGATTTTTAACATAAGAATCTCTTTTCAAAAAGTCTTTATAATTTTTCGAACCTAATTTAAATTATTTTAAATTTTGTATTAATAAGAAAATGAACAAAAAATTAATACCAAAACATACCCAAAATATTCTTAATAGTTGATTCTCCACACAACCTTGTAGAAGTTGGATATTGGTAGAATAAGAGATAATCAGTTTGGCAATCGTCTGAATTTTCCATTTCAAAATCAACAAATTTTACTGATAAATTCTGAGAGAGAAAAGTTTAAAATTAATAAAATATTAATAAACAAAATAAATAAAAAACTACCAGTTTACAATCACGAGGTTTCTGCAACCATAAAGATGTATATTCCGTATTATCGTATGGACTCTTCGATTTTATTGTTATTCTTTCATTTTTACAAGTTAAATGATAAATTTTATTATCATAATTCTTCAATTGAATTATCAAAGGCAAATTATTTTCCTTGGGTTTTCTCTTTACTACAACAGAAGATTTTATAAATTTTGTTTTCATTTCAATATTAAATCCTTTCTTTTCATTAATTCCATCAGTTCTCAATACAAATTTCATATTTTGACGATAAGGGATATAATAATAATGATTTTTAGAGAGATACTTTCTAAAATAAGGTGTTGATGAACCATTATAACCTAAATGAATAAAGAAAAACAACAAACAAAAATGTGTTGTTAATAGAATTTAATTTTTAAAAATCAATTAGATTTAAAACAATTTCAATACCCAAAGAATTTTTGATAAATGAATCTCCACATAATTTTACTGTAGCAGAAAGTTGATTTAACCACAAGTAGTCTTTTTCACATTTTTCACTATACTCCATTTCAAAGTTATGGATCTTTAAAAACATTCTCTAGAAAGGGATATTTTATACTTAAATTATGTAAAATAGATTTTCTTTTCTTACCATTCTACACAAACTTGGAAATGTTAATGAAAGATTTGAATTTTCCAATTTTCTGTATGGATCATTAGATACGATCCAAAATTGATTATCTTTACATGGTAATTTGTAGAGATTTGATGAAAAATCTCCCATCGGGATAACGAAATCTTCATCCTCAATTGGTTTCAATTCAGTTACAGGTTTATGAAGAACAGTTTTTATTTCAATAGTAAATCCTTTCTTGGTTGTTGAACCATCAGTTTTGAATATAATTCTTAAATCACTATAAAGATTATCATTGTAGAATTGACCTTTAGAGAAGTATTTCCTTTTGAAAAATGATTCAGATTTATTCGAACCTAGTAATGTTTAAAAGCACGGTATGACTTTTTATAGAATTAAAGAATTCATTTGAAATAAACAGAAGAATACCTTTTGTATTAACGATAAATTCT